>BQNB010039536.1:13865-47997 GCA_026074375.1 Tanacetum coccineum
GGTCTTATATATGTACTAATGTAAACTCTGTTTGAGTGTTACAGATACAGTCATGTCATCGGATTCGGCATCATCCGAGGTTACATATACGTCTATATCATCGCATGGGGACCCGCTAGCTTGGGCTGTGGACTTCTTCAAACTCCAGGAGCCCGAGGCTGCACCGGCATCACCGGACTACGTGCCTGGCCCTGAGGAGCCAGAGCAGGCACCGCTTTCGCCAGATTACGTGCCATGACCAGAGTACCCCGAGTACTTGACCCCATCTGATGAGGAGGTTCCCATGGAGGATCAGCCATATGTTGTTGCTGATTCACCTATAACCTTATCTCCAGGCTACGTTGCTGACTCGGATCCCGAGGAGGACTCTGAGGATGGTCCAGTAGACCATCTAGTTGATGGAGGTGACGACGATGATGATGACTCCTCTGATGATGACGAGGAGGAGGAGGCTTCTGAGGAGGAGTAGGCTTCTAAGGAGGAGGAAGCTAAGGAGGAGGAGGAGGAGCATCTGGCTTTGGTCGACTCTGTTGTTGCACCCGTTGCTAACCATGTCCCCTCTTCTAAGGAGACAGAGCCGTTTGAGACCGATGAGTCTGCGGCTACACCACCATCACCACCAGCATGTCGTACCACTGCTAGGATATCTATCCGACCAGAGGCACCTATACTATTGCCACCTGAGGAGGAGGTCGAGAGACTTCTCGCCTTACCTACACCACCACCCTCACCACTTATCTCATTATCACCACCCTCTACAGAGGAATGCCTTGTTAGATGTTTAGCTGCACCCACACTTCCATCATCACCACTTCCTAGATTACCTCACCTATATGGTAGCCCTAACCATGTGCGTGCACCCCTAGGCTTCAGAGCTGCCATGTGTAGATTGAGAGCTTCATCACCATTACCACCACTCGTACCCGCAGCATTATCACTACCATCACCTTCACTACCACCTCTACCATCATTACCACTACCACCACTACTAGACTCGTTGTTCATACCACCAGTCGACCGCAAAGAGGATATTCCTGAGGCCGAACTACCACCTCATAAGAGGTTATGTCTTACTACTCCTGCATCAAGATATGAGGTATGGGAGAGTTTGACTGCTGTCCCTAGGCCTACTAGAGGTCGTAGGGTAGATTATGGGTTTGTCGGCACTCTAGATGCCGAAGCCAGACGACAAAGAGCCGAGGCAGTCGGCTATGGGATCAGAGATACTTGGATAGACCCGAGAGAGACTGCCGAGGAGGTTGCACCAGTGACCCTCGAGGGAGTCAACACTAGGGTGACTGAGCTTGCTGCAGTGCAGGAGCAGGACACCCAGGACATCTATGCTGTGATTGAGGATACCCAGGATCGACAGACTCAGATACATCAGACGGTTGAGGCATTGGTCGATGATAGGCAGTACCACTATGAGACTGCCCGACTCTTGGATCAGGAGGCTCTAGTCTCCCGAGAGGCTTGGGCACACTCTATGGGATTTAGTTCGGCTGTCCACTATGAGCTTCAGGGATACAGGACACACGTTTGGACGCAGGATCACCGTATGGATGTGCAGGATTCATTGATAGCAGCTCTGACTGCACAGGTTTCATCACTGCAGGGACATTTGGCGACGGCTCTAGGAGAGATCCGAGCACTTCAGGCTAGAGAGCAGGCTCGTGCGGATGTTCCCGAGGGCACCGGTAGTAGTTCCTAGGTTATTTTCATGTTCATAGCTATCATTGTAGCCGGCTAAGTATTATGGGTTTCATTCCCAGCTAGCACGGTAGTAGGACCTGTATTGTTTTTATTTATTTCTTGTATCGAACAAATCATGTATGTTTTCCAACTATATATGAGATGTTGTATTATGTTATGTTGATCTCAATTATGTGATGTGTTGTGATCCCAGTCATGTTATATAATCACTGTGTGATGTGATCTTGTTATATATTGTACCCATGTCATATTGTGATGTTTAAGAAAATTCATGTATTTTATTGTTGTGATCTAGAACAATATGCCACCAAAAAGAACCTCTGCTGCTACAAAAACTGCAAGGGCCGCTGCTATGGCTGCTGCCCAAATGACTGCTACTGCTGTTGAGCAACTGGTCGCTGACAGGGTTTCCGCGGCACTGGCTAACCATGACACTCTTCGAAACAGCACGAATGGTCATAGGGATGGAAGCCATAATACTGGCACTGGAACCAGAGGAGCTACGCGCACTCCGCGTGAGTGCACGTACAAAGATTTCCTGAACTATCATCCACTTAACTTCAAGGGTACTAAAGGGGTAGTTGTGCTATCCTAATGGTTCGAAAAGATGGAATCAGTGTTCCACATAAGCAACTGTGCTCCAGAGAACCAAGTTAAGTTTTCAACATGCACATTCATTGGGAATGCCCTTACTTGGTGGAACTCCCACAAGAAGGCGGTTACACAAGAGGTTACTTATGCCATGGATCAGAAGGAATTGAAGAAATTGATGACGGTCAAATACTGCCCAAGGGATGAAATCAAAAAGTTGGAAATCAAACTCTAGAACCTAAAGGTAAAAGGTACTGATATCTCGAGCTACACTCTGCATTTCCAAGAGCTTGCATTGATGTGTGGATGTATGTTTCCAGAGGAATCTGATGAAGTTGAGAAGTATGTGAGTGGACTTCCTGATATGATCCGAAGAAATGTGATGTCATATCGACCCCAGACAATGGAAGAGGTAATCAAGTTTGCCAATAATCAGATGAACCAAAAACTCATCACTATTTCTGAAAGGCAAGCTGAGCAAAAGAGGAAGACAGAGTTTAATGCTAGAAACAATCAGGGGTACCAACAACAAAACAAGAGACAGAACACTGGGCGAGCTTACACTGCTGGGACTAGTGAGAAGAGGAAGTACACTGGGTAATTGCCCTTGTGTACAAAATGCAACTATCACCACAAAGGGCCATGTGCTCCGAGATGTAACAAATGTAAGAGGATCGGCCATTTGGCTCGTGACTGCAGGAGTTCCAATCCAAACAATAATAATAACAATCATGGGAACTCCGGAGCAACTCAAAATGCCGTTACTTGCTATGAGTGTGGTGTTCAGGGGCACGTGGTGTTACAGGGCACTTCAAGAGAGACTAAGCCCTAAATTGAAGAATGGAAACCCGTGGTAATCAACGTGGAACGACAAACACAACCAGCCAAGTTTATTGTGGTCAATATCGGGAACAAACCATACTCTAACATTAGTTACGGTACGATTCCTTCTAAACGACCGCTATGCTTTCTATTCATTGAAAATGGTGCCGATAGGAGAGTTTGTATCCCCCTACATTTAGCTCCATAATTGATATCACAATTAACCACGACCCACACACAGACCATTATTATATGCTGACCTAGCCGACGGGAAAATAAAGGGATCATAAACACTACATCGGGGTTAGTAACGTTAAACTTCTTGAACCCAATTCCCTTCACAAAACATCAACTTATGCCCGTAAGAACTTGGTATCTTCGACGTCATAATTGGGCATGGACGGGTTTGTCAAAGTACCACGTGGTCTTGACTGGCCGAAAAGATCATTCTCGTAACTACCATGGGGAAGAGGAAACCTTAATTATCCATGGTGACGACAGCACATAGGGAAACGAGACTCAGTCTGAACTAGTCATTTCAATGCACTTAAAACTCATAAATACTTGTTGAAAGGACACCATGTCTTTTTAGCCAGCATAACAGCAAATGAGACTAAAGACAGATTAGGAGAGAGGCGTCTTGAGGACGTACCAATCGTTCAATATTTTCCTGAGGTATTTCTTAAAGAATTACCAGGCTTTTGCCACTCGGCTCGAAAAGAGAGAATTCCAAATTGATTTGATGCCTGTGTTGCAACCTGAAGCACGAGGCACCGAAATCGATTGGCTCTTCCGAATGAAAGAGTTGGTCGGAGCAACTGCAAGAACTATCCCGACAAAGGAGCTTTAATAAAGACCACAAAATTCCTCACCATTGGGGAGCTCCTGTCTTCTATATCTACGATCTATCAACACACAGAACGGTTCATTTCGGATGTGTATCGACTAATCAGGAATTGACACACACACACACACAAAGAATCGTTATCCTCTTCCCCATGATTGATGATATTGTTTTGAATCACTACAAGGAGAGTCCACTAGTCGTATTACTTCGAAGATAGACACTTGGAGTCAGGGTTATCATACAACTCCGAGTACGTGAAAAGAATATTCCAAAGACGCATTTAGGACTAAACGGTATGAGCTTACACATACTAATTCCAAGTATGGCCATTTTGTTTGACGATGCACTGCGGTATTTCAATGGACCTCATTGAACCTGCGGTGTGCAATACCATACTTGGACTAAGAGTTTGTAATTGTCTTATTGTGACGATAACTAGTTTTTTTTTATTTCATCCAAAGAACGAAAATGCGGACATGTAGAACATCTTAAGCAATTTTAGAACTGCTTAAGAAGGAGGAAAGCTATATGCTAAGGTCTTTTCAAAATGTGAAATTGATTCCTAAGGAAACAATATCTCTATTTACTCGCATAAAAGTGACTTGAACGTTAAGGCCCTTCACGGTGGATACATTTTCATAGAATACGAATCTATTTAAAGATTGGGTGGGCGTCTCCTAAAACACCAACGGAGATTCATCAATTTTTAGGTCTTGCTGGATACTACCGAAGATTCATTGAAGGGTTTTCAAAAATCGCTAAGCCAATGACTAAACTTACGCAGAAGAAAGTCGCCTTTGAGTGGGGTGACAAGCAGGAAGCAGCATTCCAGACATCTTAAGAACCAAAATAACATGATCAAGGATTTAAAAAACCTCAAAAAACCCGACGGAAAAAAAAAAAAATGGAGATAACACTCCACTACCGTCTACATAAAACATCGACCTGTAATATAGTAGTTATTTGGCCTTAAAGAGCATTCCATACAATCCATTGCTCTAGTTCCTGTTACTAATTCGTTAAACGCATAAAAGAATAAAAAAAATAAGTAAAAAATTAAAATGAATTCTAAGTTATGTAGCAGCAACCTACCTTAGCTCTCACACCTCAAGACGCTAAACTTTCATTTTTATTGCAGATGCGGTCACATAATGGATTGGTGCGGTGATGAGTGCGCAAAACGCAAAGGTGATTGCTTATCATCACGACAGATTGAAGATTCATGAGAAGACACTAATACTATTCATGATTTTGGAACTTGGTGCAAGTGTGTTTGCTCTCAAGATTGAGAGGCACTAAGCTACCTGTAGAACCAATGTAAGTAGGTATTTAACTGATCAAAGAGTATACAACACATACAAGACCATAAGGAGTTGAATATGAGCCAACGCGTGATGGTTAGAGTTGCTCCAGCTGACAGTACGATTGTGAGATTTTGTTATCACACCCGGGAAGGCAAATGTTGTTGCAGATGCATTGAGCAGGAAAAGAAGCCGAATACCATTAAGAGTCTGAGCTTTATTATGACTATATATTTTGACTCTTCCCAAACAAATCTTAATGCTCACAACTGAAGCAAGAAACAAGAGAATCTCAAGAAATGAAGAATAGGAGTATGATCTGGAGGGGATATAACGAAGGAAAAATTGGAACCAACCGTGCGTGACAGACCCCTATGCCTTAAATTGCAGAGTTGAGGTTGCCATGTTATGGAGATATAAGGACCAGTGATCAATAGCACGAGTCCCACAACACAAAATACTCAGTCCATGAAATAACCAGGCATTCTGACAAAATGTAAGCGCAGACACACAAGAAACAGGCATATCTTGGTGGCCAATAAGAAGGTCGACTCGCCACCTATGCTTTAGCAAAGTGTTTGAGCGACGTTCGTGCCGACAGCCAAAGCTAAAGAACATCTAAAGACATCAGGATTGTTTGGTACAAACTTTTGTTTAGACCCAAGATACCTGAATGGAAAGAGGGGAACAATATCTCCTTGGAATTTCTGTCAGCAAACTCTCCAAGTCACCCTGCAGAGATTCATCATAACACTACTTGGGTGATTGTAGAACCGCTCACTAAATCTGAGCATATTTCGCCAAATGAGAGAAACTGACATTTCCAATGGGCAAAGACGGACAATGTTGATAACATAAAGCGAATATGGGTAGCTTTCGAGCATGGGATACCTGTCTCCATCATCTAGTGACTATGTACCCTAGTTATGCGTCACTTTTTGGGAGATCACTTCAAAAAGCGCCTTGGGTATCTAGCCTGACATGAGTACCAAGCGTACCATCCAAAACTGATAGGACAAAGCAGAGTGACCATCCACGACCCTTGAGGAGATGCTACGTGCTTGCGATGATCAGACCTTGGAAAGGGTTGGATTACTCATTTTCCATTACGTCCGAATTTCATACATAACATACTTATCACCGGCTACAGCAGACACAAGGCATACACCATTCGAAGGCACTTTTAACGGTCGACAAGTGATCGTTCACACTAAGAACTAAGAATTTGAATATGCAGTTGATATGGCGAACTTTTTCGCACGGCCGAAGCGGAGAAGCCTCACTTAAACCAGGTTCCAATTTTATTCAAGAAAACGACCTGAGCAAATATCCCTACCAGATCAAGCAAAGGGATTCAAGCCGCCATCCGTCTACGACCGACAAAAGATTACGCGGACTATAAGAGCGAAGCAATGGAGTTCCAAGGTTGGGGATGGAGGGTTATGCTCAAGGTTTCACCTTGGAAAGAAGGATTGTAGCGTTTTGGCAAATGCGAGGTAAGTTCAAAACCTAGGTATGTTGGGCCTTTTCAAGGTGTTGGAAAAAGCTCTAGATCCGTTGCTTACAAGCTTAGAGCTTACCTCAAGAGTGAGCAGGTTCAACACATAACAATCCATGATACCCACAGAAATGACTTACTCGATGACACCATTAAGCCATTCCGTGGAAGGACTACACATTGTTTGAATAAACTTTAATTTTATGCGAAGAGCCCGTCGACTAAAATATAGGAACTGGGACAGATCACATGTAAAAGCGAAGCCACAATATCCCCTCGTTAAGGTTTCGCTGGAACTCAGGAGTAGAGTCCTAGTCAACATGGGAAACGTGAAAGATTCTTCTTCAAAAAGAACTACCCACATACTCTTCACAAGCAAAATCTATAAAGAAATCCAGGAGTTCTTCATCCACTACAACGTCGTAAGCTTTGGATGGACAAAGCACTTCTAACAGGGTGAGACTGTAACATCTCGCATTTAGGTCATTTATTCCATTAATTTATTTTTATTAACGGATAACTAACATACATTTATTGTATTATTTTGTTGCCTTATCAAGGCAATTTGTAATCAAGCTCCTTAATCATAGATTAGTATGTCATTCGCTATTCTCTTTTTAATGATCTCCCTTTTTAACTGATTCATTATTGTATTGCCTATCTTATACTATCATTTTGAAACATTCAAAGTTTTTTATTATTCAAACCTATTATTATATTTGTTCGTATAAAAGGAATTTTTTTTATGGTTGATTTGTTTTTGCATATCTTTTTAAATTTATAACGAATGTTGGGTTCCTATGACAGGGTTTGTCCTTTGATTATGTTATTTATACGACCATTTAAGTTAGAAAATCATTGAGTTTTTTATATTTGTGGTGGCCCAAATTGTATACTATACCCCGACCTAGGCCATTCAGTAATGTTGTTGAGATGTTAAATAGCCGGAAATGAGAGTATGGGCCGTAATGGGCCAGGCCCATAATGACATATTCGACCTAACCCTAATCTAATACCCTAATAAATAACAGGGTCAGGATCCTGTCTAAGAGCGGGGACAACATTTATTTACTAACACACCTCTTATACTTTGATCAATATATATGATTCGAACCGTATGACCGTCGTAGGGTGGAAGGAACCCGGGAGGCTCCCGCAGATCCGGGCACCCCTTCTAACCGTGTTCTATCTTTTGGCAGCACTGTTCAATTAGGCTCGCGGTAAACCGACGAACGGCCCAATGTAGAGTCGTCTAAGGTCCAGCCCAACCCATATTATCAACATCAGGTTGTACTGTTTTTTTCGACGAATGATTTGCTTCATAGGTTCTACATTTTAGTTAACATGTAACAGATTATTAAATAAAAACAATATCGCATGTCACATGCAAACCACAAAGCACTCACATGTTTCTTCCATTTTATGCCTCTCTTTGTATCGATTTCTTAATTTGGTGTTAATTCGTTGTACGTTTTCAACTTTACTTGGTGATAATTCCATTCGTTTCAAACTGTTATACATTATCTTTAAGTGTCTTAATTTGGTAAGTGGCGAGGTGTTTTATAAAAAGGTTTAGAGTAAAAGATAATATTGAATGCTAAGGTAACTGTTAGAGATAAACCTAATCAATCCACGTGCCCTTACTTCTCTCGGGAAGAGATTTACATACCATGATCTAAGAAGAGCCAATCTTGAAGTTGTCTGAATTTGGATACATTTCATCCATCAAATGGAATGCTTAAGAGGCTTGTTGCAATAAATCTGAGCGATTGCAAACGCATTAGGATTTTCGCTTCCCAAATTAATAAAATGGACAAACTAGCCACTGACAGACTCAGGGCAGACTCTTAAACCTATTAGTATTTAGTCTCCGAATAGTGATAGATGGAACTATGGAAACTAAACTCTGCTATCAGCAGAAAGCGGTACACTATTGGATTGTATCTCTTTTATCCATCTGTAACTTTACTGTCTCAGTCACATGGATGTGGGACTACATCCTGAAATTTAACATGATAGAGAAACCCCTTGCTGTTGGTATGAATGTTGCATCTGTCGTGAATAATATTGTGCTGTCTTGCGTAAGTTCTTTAGGAAGGTGAGTAATAATCCTAACAGTTCTTCAGCGATCAGACTAGTATCGAGAGTGAATTCAACCACAAAAAGAATTCATGCTTTTATAGCATGATTGGAATTCGCCTAAAGGGGAAGATGAAATATCTCACTATACCTCTACAAAGCCATTGAAGAATCGAGGTTTTTGTTAGTTATCTTTGCTCCAAAAATTAACGCTTCCTCCTTCCAATCATGGTGTCTGAGGTGAACTTGTTAAAATACTCTTGAGTGATGCAATCAGATTGAAAATACAAAAACGACCATAACATGAGGTTTTTGGATTATCTTTTAGATTTTAGAAGAAGATACATATAGTGTCAACAAAAAATATGTTATTATTTTGTATTATATTTAGTTTTAGTTTATATATACACACATTTCAACCACACCAACATTCACAAAAAAATCCAATCACTAAACTAACTTTCTATCTGGGTTTAGTATAAGAGTACTTAACCACCAATTAACGTTATTCTATATAAACCTATTCACCCATACTTATAACCAACTTCCTCTACTTTTAAGATACGCGCGTGGCGACACAGCACGATCCATCACACATATAAACCCTACAACCCACAGCCAACCCCCGCCCCCCCACAATAAACTACCCCACCATCACAATACCACCAAAACACCTAACCTGGTGAACACCCTTGTATCAGACCCACGCTTCCCCACCCAACTCACCCCACCACCACCCCCACCACCCACCCCCCATCATTTACTCATCTCCCATCAGATTCATCACCGTCTCCAAAAAAAACACTATCCGCTCCCCCCCCCCTCCGCCCCCCCCCCCTCCCCACTCTAACCACCAACGCCCCCATCCCTCACCCCCCCCCCCCCCCCCCCCCCCCCGAACCCCCCCATCCCCCCCCATGGGGGGGGGGGGGGGGGCGGGTGGGGGGGGGGGGGGGGGGGGGGGGGGGGGGGGGGGGGGGGAGGGGGGGGGGGTGGGGGTGGGGGGGGGGGGGGGGGGTGTGGCCTGCGGACGGTAGGCGGGGGGTTCGGGTCAAGTTGGGGGTGGCAAAGTTTGGGAAAGGGAGGGGGGGCAAGATAAACAAATTCAACCCCCCCCACCCCACCCACCCCCACCAACACCCCCCCCCCACCCCCCAACACCACCCCCCAACCCCCACAAAACCCAAAACCCACACAACCACCAACGCTCCCCCCCCCCCCCAACCCCCCACCCTCCCCACCCCCACACACAAGCCACCCCCCCTCCCCCCCACCCCCCCCGGCCAACCCCCACCCCCCCCCCCAAACAACCCCACCCCCCCCCCCCCCCCCAGCCCCCCCCCCCCCCCCCGACCCCAACCCCCCGTACACGCACCCCCCCCCCTTGCCGCCCAGCCCCCAACCCCACCCCAAACATCCCCAAGCTTCCCCACCCAGTTCACACGGGTTTTGCGCCTACATCCCATTCACTAAAACAAAACAAATCTCGACCCACCCCCCCTCCCCAACGACCCCCCAATGTTATCCCACCCACCGCCCCCCCACCCCATTCAAGACCACCACAACTTCCAAAACTATATCTCAATTTTCTAATAACCCCCCACCCCATTTACACCCCCGTCAAACCCCACCCCACTCCCACACCCCCCACACGCCCCCCCCCCACTCCCCACAGATGCGCCTCCACCACCCCTTCATCCCCACACAATCCATTCCATCTCCCCACCCACACCACATTACCCCCAAATCCCAACCCTCCAACCTCCCCCTATCCATACACACATCAAATACCCACTCACCATACCCCCACCAACCATCTCTACAAACATCCTAAATGCCCCTTCTCCTCCCACACCATAAAACTGAGCAAACACAACACTCAATCCATCTAATCCACATTTCTCACACATATCATCCGTCTATACCCCAACCACACACCACAACCACACACAACCCCACCAACCACCACACCATCCATTTCCAACAAAACACACAATGACCAAACACACAAGACAAACACCCACACCCCAAACAAACCCAACCACACCACCCCACCGCCCCTAACACCTACACCCCAATCTCCTACGTTTTAACATTCCTTTCTCTCCCTGTTACCCCCCCTCATTCAATCTCGCTGCAATCTGTTACATCAACACTCCTCCATTCAACATTAACCTCTCAGCATCTTTCTCCTACAGTTCTCCCGCCCGTACGCTAGCTCACTTACTATATCACTCAGGCGCATAGGTTCTGACGAGAGATAGAGCATCGCGCACCCAGAATCTAGCGCGTCACTTCACTCCATCAGTAACTGTCCCGCTCTATCATTATACTTAACGATGCGTCTTGAGACACACACACGCTCTGATCCGACTATTAGATCTTCACATCAAGCCATTTAGTTCAGGGAAGTCACGTCTTTTCTGTGCGCGGCTCGTTAATAAATCTTCAATTCAAGCCAATCGCAAACGAGCAGTCGTCTAAATCACAAACTCTTCAGGTGATGATACTCGCGTCGATTAATCCAAATTTATATGACGGAGGAGAGGAGCGTCTATTGGTTTTTTTGAAAATGAGATAGTAGTGGTAACCAACCAAACCAATTGTGACCCATTTTGTCACCTCCAGAATTTGTGGTTGATTAGTATTAACATAATTTTGTTATGTTGTTACGAGTTAGAAACTGCTGCACGGATTGAGGGGTGGAGACGGGGAGGGGGGTGCCGGCGGTGGCGGGTCTCTCTTCTCTAGGGGAGTGGGGGAGGAGGGTAGTAAGGGCGTGTCTATATGTGGGGATGGTTAAAGATTTAGAGCGAAACAACGAGGTGCTGGATGTGGGGGGTGGTTAAGTAAAACAGAAGGTTTTCTAGGAGAGAGGTGGAGCAGTCACACAGTGGTGGGGGAGGGGAGTGATGAGAGTGAGAGCTATTATATTTACACATGAGGGGGATAGGGGGTTTGTGATTATAGTGACACTCTATATACAAGAGATGTGAAGATGTGATAGAACACAGTATATTCAGTCTATTACACAGCACAGTGCGAGACAGAAGTATATCTATATTTGGTTGAGTTGTGCATGATTATTGAGTATTGAGAGTGGAGTTGAATGTGTGTGAATAAGAGTATTGATTTATTGTTATGGAGAGTAAGAGTGTATGGAATGATGTGATCGAGAGATTGGTTGTGGTCTCTCTATAAATATTAGATAGGGTGTATATTTGAGGTGGGTTTTTGGAAAAGTTTAGATGAGTGATTTGAGAGACAGTGTGAGTGTATGAGAGCATCTATTATATATCTATCTTAATGTGTGTGAGTGATATGAGTGGTCGATATATATAAGGATGTATTAAAATTAGAAGAGTTGGGGTAGATTTATGGGGGGTATTATGAAGTAGATGGTAGGGATTAAGGTTTTATAGAATGATTGTTTTTTTTGTTGTTTATTTTGGTTATATATGGTTTGTTTTATTAGTTGGTGATAATTGGTTTTATGTATTTTGATGTTTGTTGTTTTATGGGTGAGGGGGGTGTAATGGTTATTAGTAGGGGGTGTGGTTGTGTGTGAAGGGTTTAGTATGTTTATGTGTTATTTTGGATTAGTTTTATTATAAGGTGATTTTTTGGTATAGGTAGTAGAGAAAGAATGAGAGAGGAACTAAGTTAAATATATAATTGTTGAACAGTATTAAAAAATCCACTTAATACATCAAACAAGTCAGAATCGATATATTGATAAAAGAGAAGAGGTGGTTAGTAAATTACAATTAGCCCACCTGATATAGGTGCCAACCCGTATATTTATAGGGTATAGATTAGGGTTAGGTCGAATATGTCTATCGGGCCTGGCCCATTACCGGCCCATTCCGGACTATACATCTACAACAACATTACTGAATGGCTAGGTAGTATACAATTTGGGCCACACAAATCTAAAACTACAATGATTCTAACTTAAATGGTCGTATAAATTACATATCAAAGGACAAAACCCGTCATAGGAACCCAACATACGTATAACCAATAAAAAGATATGCAAATACAAAATAAACCATAAAAAAAATTCCCTTTTATCCGAACAAATAATAATAGGTGGAATAATAAAAACTTTGAATGTTTCAAAATGATAGTATAAGATAGGCAAATACAATAATGAATCAGTAAAAAGGGAGTAATTAAAAAGAGAATAGAGATGACATACATAATCTATGATTAAGGAGATTGATTTAACTAAATGCCTATGATTAAGGAAAACAAATAAATATAATAAATGTTGTAGTTATCCGTTAATAAAAATAAATAATGGAATAAATGACCTAAAAATGCGAGATGTTACAGTCTCCACCCGTTAGAAGAGCTTTGTCCTCAAAGCTTAAGACGTTGTAGTGGATGAAGACTCCTGATTTGTGAAGAGATGTGGGTATTTCTTTTTGAAAGAATCTTCACGTTCCCATGTGAACTCAGGACCTCTCCTTGAGTTCCAGCGAACCTTAACGAGGGGTATGCGGCTTCGCTTTAATCGTTTGATCTCCCGTTCTATAATTTCGATGGGCTCTTCCATAAATTAAAGTTTATCAACAATGTGTAGTCCTTCCAACGGAATGGCTAATGGTTCGTCGAAGTAACATTTCTTCAAGTTGGATACATGGAATGTATTGTGAACCCTGCTCAACTCTTGAGAAGGCTCAGCTTTGTAAGCATCGATCTAACTTTTTCCACACCTGAAGGCCCAAATACCTAGGTTTAACTTCCTCATTTGCCAAAACGGCACAACTCCCATTTCAATGGAAACCTTTAGCATAACCCTATCCCCAACTTGAACCCATTGGCTACGCTTTAAGGCCGCGTAACTCTTTGTCGGTCACGAGCGCCTTGAATCCTTTGCTGATCCTATATTGTATGCTCCATTCGTTTGGTTGAATTAACAATTCTGGACCGGTAAGTTGAGCTTCTCCAACTTCGGCCCAACAAACAGGTGAATGACACTTTCGACCGTAAAGTGCCTCGAATGGTGCTGCCTTGATGCTAGCGTGATAACTGTTGTTGTAAGAAAATTCGACTAATGGCAAATGATTAATCCAACCCTTTCCAAAGTCGATCACGCAAGCACGTAGCATATCCTCAAGGGTCTGGATGGTCCTCTCGCTTTGTCCATCAGTTTCTGGATGGTACGCGGTACTCATGTCCAGGCTAGTACCCAAGGCCTTTTGAAGTGATCTCCAAAAACGTGATGCGAACCTAGGGTCACGGTCACAGATGATTGAGACAGGTATCCCATGCCTCGCAACTACCTCCTTTATGTAAAACCTTGCCAGCTTCTCCATGGAGTCAGTTTCTCTCATTGGCGTAAATATTGCAGATTTGGTGAGTCGGTCTACAATCACCCAAATAGTGTCATGACCTTGCGGTGACTTAGGAAGCTTGGTGACAAAATCCATGGTGATATTGTCCCACTTCCATTCAGGTATCTTGGGTTGTACCAACAATCCCGATGGTCTTTGATGTTCAGCTTTGACCTTGGCACACGTCCATCCACTTGCTAACATAGGTGCGATGTCGACCTTCATATTGGCCACCATATACTTTTCAGTCTTGATACATTTTGTCAGAACCCGGATGGACAGAGTATTTTGATTTGTGGGACTCGTGCATGATCACGGTCCTTAAATCTCCATAACATGGCAACCAACTCCTGCCATTTAAGCATAGGGTTCCGTCCGCACGGGGTTCTAATTTTTCCTTCGTTATATCCCTCCGGATCATACCTCCTACGTCTTCATTCTTGAGAATTCTCTAGTTTTTTTTTTTTCTGTGCTCATTGTGAGCATTTAAGATATTGTTGGAAGATCCAAACTATTAAGTCATAACGTAAAGCTCAGACTCTTTAATTGTATGCTCTTTCCTGCTCAAAGCATCAGCAACAACATTTGCCTTCCCCGGGTGATAACGAATCTCACAATCGTAGTCACTGAGCAACTCTAACCAACGACGTTGCCTCATATTCAACTCCTTCTGGTCTAGTATGTGTTGTAAACTCTTATGATGTAAATACCCTACACTTGGTTCCATACAGGTAGTGCCTCCAATGATCTAGATACCCCCACCGGGGGTCCCCCGCATACCCACTGCACCAAGTTCCAAATCATGAATATATTATTCTACTCATGAATCTTCAACTGTCTGATGCATAAGCAATCACTTTTTCCGTTTTTCATCAACACCGCAACCCAAATCCTTTATGTGACGCATCGCAATAAACAATGAAGTTCTCAGCTCCTTGAGGGAGAGCTAAGATAGGTGCGCTAAACATATCTTAGTCTTCATTCCTCGAATGCTGCCTTCCTGCAGTGTCACCCCATTCAAAGGCGACTTTCTTCTGAGTAAGTTTAGTCATCGGCTTAGCGATTTTTGAAAACCCTTCAATGAATCTTGGTATACCAGCAAGACCTAAAAATTGACGAATCTCCGTTGGTGTTTTAGGAGACGCCCAATCTTTAATAGATTCGATCTTGACAAGATCCACGTGAATGCCTTGACGATCAATCACGTGAGCCGAGAAATTGTACCTTCGGAATCCAAAATTCACATTTTGAAACTTAGGCAATAGCTCCTCTTTCTTAAGCAGTTCTAAAATTGCCTTAAGATGTTCTCCATGTTCCTTTTCGTTCTTTGAATAAATTAGTATATCGTCAATAAAGACAATTACAAACTTATCCAAGTATGGTTTGCACACTCGGTTCATGAGGTCCATGAATACCGCAGGTGCATTCGTCAAACCAAATGGCATCACTTGGAATTCGTAATGGACCATAACCGAGTCCTAAATCCCGTCTTTTTGGAATATCTTTTCACGTACTCGGAGTAGATGAGAAACCCGACCTCAAGTCTAACTTCTAAGAAAACACTGGATCCTTGTATTGATCAAACAAATCATCAATCCTGGGAGAGGATAACGAGTCTTCACCTTAGTTCATTTCCATTCCAGATAGTCGATAACACTTCCGAATGACCGTCCTTCTTTTTATAAAGCAAAACCAAGACAGGAGCTCCCCAAGGTAGCAAATTGCGGTCTATAAAGCCCTTGTCGGATAGTTCTTGCAGTTGCTCCGACAACTCTTTCATTTCGGAAGGAGCCAATCGATACGGTGCTCGTGCTACAGGTGGCCAAACACCCAGGCCAGGGGGGGGCATCAATCAATTTGGAATTCCACTTGTCGAGTCGGTGGAAGACCTGGTAATTCTTCAGAAGCAAACACGTACAATTCAAAAAGGTACATTGTGAATTTATTGATGTCGTCAATGACTTGAAAACACAGGGTGTTATAGTAATGCTGGCTAAAAAGACATGGTGTCCTTTCAACAAATATTTATGAGTTTTAGTGCACGAAATGATGTTTAGACGAGTCCCGTTTCCCTGTTTGCTTCCGTCACCATGGATAATTAAGGTTTCATTTCCCCATGGAATACGAACGATCTTTTCGGCACAGTCAATGACCGCGTGGTACTTTGATAACCAATCCATGCCGATTATGACGTCGAAACTACCAAGTTCTACGGGCAATAGGTTGATGTTGAATGGATGGTTCAAGAAGTTTAACGTACAACCCCGAATGATAGTGTTTATCCCTATTATTTTCCCGTCGGCTAGTTCAACATCATAATAATGGTCTAGTGTAGTGGGTGTGATATCAATTATGGAGCTAAATGTAGTGGATACAAAACTTCTATCGGCACCAGTATCAAATAGAATAGAAGCATAGCGGTCGTTTAGAAGGAACGTACCCGTAACAATGTTAGAGTCTGGGTTTGTTCCCGCATTGCCCACCACATAAACCTTGGCTGGTGCATTGTTGTTCCCACGTTGATTACCACGGTTTCCATTCTTCAACTTAGGGCAGTCTCTCTTGAAGTGCCCCTGAACACCACACTCATAGCAAGTAACGGCATTTTGAGTTGCTCCGGAGTTCCCACGATTGTTATTATTATTGTTTGGACCGGAACTCCTGCAGTCACGAGCCAAATGGCCAATCTTCTTGCACTTGTTACATCTGGGAGCACATGGCCCTTTGTGGTGATAGTTGCATTTTGTACACAGGGGCAACGATCCCGTGTACTCCCTCTTCTCACCAGTCCCGGCAGTGTAAGCTCGCCCAGTGTTCTGTCTCTTGTTTTGTTGTTGGTACCCCTGATTGTTTCCAGCATTAGACTCTATCTTCCTCTTCTGCTCAGCTTGCCTTTCAGAAATAGTGATGAGTTTTTGGTTCATCTGATCATTGGCAAACTCGATTACCTCTTCCATTGTCTGGGGTCGATATGACATCACATTTCCCCGGATCAAATCAGGAAGTCCACTCACATACTTCTCAACTTCATCCGATTCCTCAGGAAACATTCGTCCACACATCAGTGCAAGTTCTTGGAAACGCAGAGTGTAACTCATGATATTAGTACCTTTTACCTTTAGGTTCCAGAGTTCAATTTCCAACTTTTTGATTTCACCCCTTAGGCAGTATTTGACCGTCATCAACTTTTTCAATGCCTTCTAGTCCATGGCATAAGCAACTTCTTGTGTAACCGCCTTCTTGTGGGAGTTCCACCAAGTGAGGGCATTCCCAATGAAAGTGCAAGTTGCGAACTTAACTTGGTTCTCTGGAGCACAATTGCTTATGTGGAACACTGATTCCATCCTTTCAAACCATTGGGATAGCACAACTACCCCTTCAGTACCCTTGAAGTTAAGTGGATGACAGTTCAGGAAATCTTTGTGCGTACACTCACGCGGAGTACGCGTAGCTCCTCTGGTTCCGATGCCAGAATTGTGGCTTCCATCGCCATGACCATTTGTGCTGTTTCGGAGAGTGTCATGGTTAGCCAGTGCCGCGGAAACTCTGTCAGCGACCAATTGCTCAATGGCAGCAGTAGTCATTGGGGCAGCAGCTGCAGCAGTCGTAGTAGTAGCAGCAGCAACTCTTGCGGTTCTTGCAGTTCTTGCAGTTCTTTTTGGTGGCATGTTGTTCTAAATCACAACAATAAAGCACGTGAGTTTTTATAAACATCACACATGACATAGGTACAATATATAACAAGATCACATCACACAGTGATTATATAATATGACTGGGATCACAACACATCACATAATTGAGATCAACATAACATAACACAACATCTCATATATAGTTGGAAAACATACATGATTTGTTCGATACAAGAAATAAATAAAAACAATACAGGTCCTACTACCGTGCTAGCTGGGAATGAAACCCATAATACTTAGCCGGCTACAATGATAGCTATGAATATGAAAATAACCTAGGAACTACTACCGGTGCCCTCAGCAGCATCCGCACGAGCTTGCTCCCTAGCCTGGAGTGCTCGGATCTCTCCTAGTGCCGTCGCCAGATGTCCCTGGAGTGAAGAAACCTGTGCAGTCAGAGCCGCTATCAATGAATCCTGCACATCCATACGATGATCCTGCGCCCAAACGTGTGTCCTGTATCCCTGAAGCTCAAAGTGGACAGCCGAGCTAAATCCTATAGAGTGTGCCCAAGCCTCACGGGAGACTAGAGCCTCCTGGTCCAAGAGTCGGGCGGTCTCATAATGGTACCGACCATCATCGACCAATGTCTCGACTGTCTGATACATCTGAGTCTGTCGATCCTGGGTATCCTCAATCACAGCATAAATCTCCTGGGTGTCCTGCTCATGTACTGAAGTAAGCTCAGTCACCCTAGTGTTGACTCCCTCTAGGGTCACTGGTGCAATCTCCTCCGTAGTCTCTCTCGGGTCTACCCAAGTATCTCTGATCCCATAGCCGACTGCCTCGGCCCTCTGTCGTCTGGCTTCGGCATCCAGAGTGCCGACAAAGCCATAATCTACCCTACGAACTCCAGTAGGCCTAGGGACAGCAGTCGAACTCTCCCCCACCTCATATCTCGATGCGGGAGTAGTAAGACATATCCTCTTACGAGGTGGTAGTTCGGCCTCGGGAATATCCTCCCTACGGTCGACTGGTGGTATGAACAATGAGTCTGGTAGTGGTGGTAGTGGTGCTGATGGTAATGGTAATGATGTGGGTACCTGTGGTGGTAAATGTGGTGATGATGGTAGAGGTGGTAGTGGTGGTGAGGGAATCTGGGGTAATGGAGATGACCAAGGTGATAGTGGAGATGGTGGTGGTGATGGTGGTGTAGGTGCAACAGCATACTCAGCAATCCGTGCCTCCATAGATGGTGACATCGGTGGCTCAAGTCTAACAGTCTTCCGTGCCCTACGGAGACGTGTCTGAGAAAAAGGGATCCTAGTCTGAGGTGGTCTAGGTGTAGGTGCAGACTCATCCGTCTCAAATGCCTCTGTATCCTCCGCTGAAGGAACAGGTATATCAGAAGGGTCTACCGGAGCCAGGTGCCCCTGCTCCTCCTCCTCCTCCTCTTCGAAGGGCTCCTCATCCTCATCGTTAGTGTCATCATCATCATCATCATCATCATCATCATCATCATCATCATCATCATCATCATCATCATCCCCTCCATCCGCAGGATAATCAACATGCTCCTCCTCAGAGTCTTCTTCCGGATCCTCCTCTGGATCGGAGTCAGCCACGTACCCCGGAGAAAGGGCAGTAGGTGAATCAACAGGAGGTAATGGCTGCTCCTCAGCTGGGTACACGTGCTCATCGTCCACTGGTATATACTCAGGGTATATAGGCTCTGGCACGTAGTCAGGATCATGTGCCTGTACAAACATAGGCTCGCGCTCGTCCTCGTCCTGTGGAACTTGTGGAGCCTGTGGATCCTCTGGACCTGGTATGTAGTCCGGTGAGGGTGGGGCTACTGGCTGAATAGGAAGTCCATCGTATCCGTATACGATGACTCGGGGGGAACCTCCATCGGATAGCTCCTCATCAGCTGGCCAGAATGCCCTCCCTGGCTCAGAATCGGTATCGACGGATGTGTAGGTAACCGTAGATGATGCCGAAGACATGACTGAATCTGTAACACTCAAACAGAGTTTACATTAGTACATATATATAAGACCCGTAATAATATACTTAATATATTATAAACACGTATGTGAATCATGCAGCATCTAGTATATCCAACTAATGCACTAGTAATGTATGAATGACCGTCCCATGAAATCCCTCATTATGATGCAGTGTTTGAAAACGGTTATAGTCCAAGTAAAAACATTTGACCTGGTTCTCTATAACCTTGGCTCTGGTACCAATCTGTAACACCCCCAAATTGGGTCGCAGCGGAATATGAGTATCCGGGAGCGTTACATTTCAGATCAATAGCACAAGATATGAGAACGACCTCTAAAAGAGTCGTTTAAAATATGATACATTGGATTTATTGAAATTGTTTAATACAAAGCACAACGGCTTAAATTGTTCAACACTTGATAACAAAGATTTTAGATCATAACAATATCTCATCATGTAATGACTCCAAATCTTTAATGCATGACTCCCAAAAGACTATCCCAATGTATCCTTAGCACCTCGTGCCTCATTGACCTGAGAAAAACATGCTTAAAACGTCAACATAAAGTTGGTGAATTCATAGGTTTATGTAAAATGTAATGTAGGACCGTAAGATTTTCAAGTGTATGATAATGCAACAGATGCAAACATCACAAAATGTAATTACGTTTCCCTAAGCTCATGACACCGAAGCTCGACATGTATGATTGCAATATAAATATTGCCACATTGCCCGTGATGATGTTCTAACCCGCAACATCCGTATCCGACATGGTATACATCCGTTGGTTCACATCGTGACACCCAGTGGAGAGCTACTCACCGGATGGGGATGTAACCAAATAGATCTATTTATAACATTCGCGCTCACACAAAGTAATTGACAGTTCATGATAATGGGCTCTGAGGGTTATCGCTACTTAGGCAAACACGTAATCATGGTAAAATGTACACTTACGTCCAATTTGTAAAACAGAGCATGTTTCTCACCCCAAAAGTTGTAAATCATTGATATAGTAAAACATGGGGCTATGAACTCACCTTAGTAGGTGTAGTGAATAAATCAAGTGAGTGAATCGACAAGCGAAGTCCGAATGCAACCTAATTAAACATAGGTCGTATGAATACTATGCACTTTAAATAACCAATGCCATACATAATTCTATATAGTTACTCACACTAAAAGTGTTTGTTTAATTTATAAAGTTAAACAACTTGATTTGCATTTGTAAAATAAATGTTCATAAGTCCGTATTGTGAAAATGTTATAATTGCCCAACAATTATTCGTTTATGAAAAGTAATTGTTTTATCACTTTTA
The DNA here is from genome assembly GCA_026074375.1 of Tanacetum coccineum. Classification (NCBI taxonomy): domain Eukaryota; kingdom Viridiplantae; phylum Streptophyta; class Magnoliopsida; order Asterales; family Asteraceae; genus Tanacetum; species Tanacetum coccineum. The sequence goes on from BQNB010039536.1 coordinate 35,024, forward strand.
GATATTTATATAATAACATTATATAATTTAGTTTAATTGATTTCACAAAAATAGTGCACAAGTAGAAAATTAGTGCATAAAGTTTTATAAACCTTATATCTTTTTCGTTTCAATACCGTCTTGCATATTCTTTACATCCGTGGTCTCGTATTTGAATGATATATTAAAATATCATTTTTGTAAATATTAAGTTACTGATGAACAGTAACATTTAATCGATTTAATAAATTATATAAAACTACTTTTATATAATTAATTGTTATAATATTAAAAACGTCGTAATTTATTCGTTTTACCTCCGTTTAACACGTTCTTTATGTGTATGGTTTCGTATTTGAAAAATCAAATCAACCATTATATTTATTATGTGTATTTTTACTGTTGTGAACAGTAACAGTATGGGTATATTTATAAAAATACTTTTTATAAATATTAATTGTTGAAATCGTATAAAAATCATATCTCATTCGTTTTAATTCGGTTTTTAGTGATTCTTTCGCTCACGTCTTCGTAATTAAAAGTTCTATCCAACAAAAATATTTTTCATCAGCTCACTGTCGTGAACAGTACCCAGTTTTTATAAAACTACTTTTATAAAGTTACTTTTGTTTATTTTATTACATAAACTTGAAAAAGTCATAACTAATTCATTACCCATTGGATTTTCAAGTTTCTTATTGATTTAGAAAGCTATTGATATGTATTATTTTATAAAATTATAAAATAATTTTCCCCAGTTACTGTTTGCTACAGTAACTTCGATTTCTTTTATAAAAATACTTTTATAAATGTAAACCTTGTAAATATCACATCTCCTTCGTTATTTATCGGATTTTCGAGTTTCTTATTGATTTAGAAAGCTATTGATATGTATTATTTTATAAAATTATCAAATAATTTTCCCCAGTTACTGTTTGCTACAGTAACTTCGATTTGTTTATATAATCTTTTAAATAACTTGTTTTTATGTGTAGATAACTTATATATATTATCACAAGTTCTCTAATTTTACAAAATGCACATCTTGTGTATACATTAGGTCTTTTATATTATGAGTAACATATCATGTTCATATGTTTAGACATTTATAAACTTGAAAAATATTCCTAGGTGATGATGTACACTATACGACATATATGATGCATACATTGATGAAAATAACTAGATTAGGGTTTTGTGTTGACCTTTGATGCGTGAATGAGATGAGTTATTAACAAGATTAAACCCTTGTGGTTTAATCCCTAGTTCGAACACCCTAGATGAACCCTAATTTCTTTTCTTGTTATTCTGTTAAACACAAACCCAAGCTTCTTTAAAATACACTTTGTTAACCTTAGAATAATTAGTTTAATGCTTAATCACTTGAAATACTTGTAGAATAAAAAATTATATGAAACCCAAGTTATATAACTTGAGTCGTGGGCTTTTGTGTGTAGGGAGAGAGTTCTTGTGAGTTTTTCTAGTGAATGAGAGAGTGTATGAGTTAAGTGATCATGGGACCTTCCTTATATAGTAACTAGTTAGTGCATTTTCCTTAAACTAACCAAGGTTAGGAAGTATGGTTTATGGTACACATTGTAAGAAAATGTAAGGTGCTCTCTTCCTATCCATGCAAAAGGGACAAATAGGATTAGTTTTAGGGTACTAAGATTTGACAATTACTAGGAATGTGTGTTATGTGTAAGGTACCTTGGTCCTTAGTTGGGTTAGTTTAAGGAAAAGTGAGTTTTAAGTGGGGTTTAGTTTTTATCTTAACCTCGGACCTAATGTGGTTAATTGGTGGGGGGGAAATAAATGGAGTTATTTTTTTGTGGTTGGTTAGTGGGTATTTGTGTGAGTTTAGATGAATTTGGTGCTTACGTGTATGCCTAAATGTATTTTATTATGAAACGTAAGCGTTTTACGTAACCAATAAAAATAAAATATGAAAAGTTATTAATTTTACTCTTAATAATTATATAACACTTGGTTGACGTAAACTTTAATCCGTTTGATGCCCGTTTACATTGAATGGTGATTTTTAGTTTACGCGATTTAACTATAGGACAATAATTAAAAGCGAATGCGTAAAACTCTAAAAATAAATAATGATAGTAATTGAGTCGAGAAATGACCTGAAAATGAGAAATGTTACAACGAATGTAATGAAGAATGCTTATGAATTAAGCATCTCGTGTATACGTTCATGAGATCTAATGCATGAAGAATTTTTTTTGTTGTATTAACAATGTAGTTAAACAACCCCTTGTTTTGAAAGTTCCTAAAAATGAGGTTTTATTCAAAAATCATAACTTGGGGTTTTTGGCGAAAAATGATTTTTGCCAAATCGCTTCAATTATGTTTTCTAAGTATCATAATAGTTATAACAGCTGCTATATCTTAGTTTTAATTGTGCGAAAATAATATGAAAAATTACAATCCCCAAATAATTTAATTTAAGCAAAATCAAAACCCTGGACACAAAATTAAGAAGAAAATAAGATGACATCACTTACAATAGTAGTCTTAGATTAATGATTTGTTGATGATCTTTATGATTAATTGCTCCAATTGCCTCTTATTATGATTTGGTTTGGAGGTTTTTGTGTTTTGGTTCGTGGGTGTGTTTGGATAATAATATAAGTGGTCTCAATTTGTTCAAAATCTATTATTTACCCACATTCCGAGGCTCACGGATCCACCAAAACAACATACGGATCTCCATATGGTGAATCCGTGATCCGCAGGTGTTCACAAAAACGGACATAGTTGATTTTTGAGCAAATTGAGATAAGGTGTTGTGTTTTTGGCAATTGGAATGTGTTATATTTACCATTAGGAGTATGTAATATAATTTTCAAAGTCAACGTCTAATTTTTGAGTAAACTGTGCAACTTGTCGTGAATTTCCTAATGGAATTTCATCGTAGTCGATCATACTAGGAGTGTGTTATCTTTTAGCATAAGTTTGACCATTACTAATAACACAATTATTTATGAACATTTAGACTCAACAAAACATCGTCAACACAAGTGTGAGTTGCAATTTAATGATTGTTCTTTTCATCCTTTTCAATCGATTTTGTAATTTCATGTATTGGCCATACATGTAGATTTCAAAAATATCTATGGTCATTTTATTGATATTTTCTTTATCTAATAATATTCTTATCTCGATTATGTTCACGATTAGAAGTTTTGTAATTGAAACATGTAATGAGAATTAACAACTTTTGAATAATGATTAATTAATTCATTAAATTTCCACTTTCGATTATTTTTGAGATGATGGAGAATCAATATCCATGATAAGTTCCATCATTCCTAATCCTAATCTTAAATAATTAAATACTTCACGTTTTATCAGCTATATTATCCTCGGATGCAACTTACTCGATAGAAATATTGCCCTTTTGGACGTTATCGCGTAGAAAGTGATGATGTATTTCTATATGTTTAGTTCTAGAGTGTTGTACGGGGTTTTTACTTAGGTCGATAGTGCCTTTATTGTCGCACATAATCGGGAAACGTATGAGGCGTATGCCGTAGTCGATGAGAGCTTGTTTCTTCCCCTATATTATAAATAGTGCTTGTTGACATGCATTCCTGATAGAGGACGTATTTGGTTTTTCGTCTTGGTGATTAGCAAGGACCTTTTGTTTCTTAGCGAACCAAGATGTCAAACAACATCCCATGAATGTTACAAAAGGCACTAGTGCTTTTTACGATCACGTAATCGCCCGCGTTGGTCGGAGTCGACATAAACTATAGTTTCTATTCTGGTTCCTTTCGGATACCATAATCCTAAGTGACTAGTTCCTCTAATATACCTAAATATACGCTTAACGGCTTCTAAATGGGTAGTCTTAGGATATTCTTGGAAATGATCACATAAGCAAACACTAAACATAATATCGGGCCTACTTGTTGTTAAATAAAGTAAACTACCAATCATACCTCGATATTTAGAGCTATCCACGGAGTCGGCTTCATCATTCTTAGTGAGCTTGATCTTTTGACATCGGCGTCTTGGTTGGTTTGGAATCTTCCAACCCGAACTTCTTTAACATCTCATTTGATGTATTTGGAATTGATTGAAAAATATTCCCGTCTTCCTATTTGTTTAATTTGAAGACCCTTGTAGTTCAACTCCCACATCATTTACTATCTCAACTAGTTCGTCATGATTTTTGCAAAATCATCACACAAGTTTTAACTTGTGGAACCAAATATAATGTCGTCAACATATATTTGAACAATGATAAGATGTGACTTTGATTTCTTAGTAAAAAGTGTGTTATCGACCATTCCCATTGAATACTCGTGTTTTATCAAAGAATGCCTTTAGTTATCATTACAAGCTTTTGAGCTTGCTTAAGTCAATACAAAACCTTTTTAAGTTTATAAAAACATAGTTTGTTTTTGAAAATCAATGAAACCCCGGCGGTTTGAGTTAGCATAAACCTCCTTCGTTTATAAAACTTATTTGCGAAAGCACTTTTTACATCCATTTGTTTATATTTTAATCATTTGCATAAGCAAATAGCAAGAAGTATTCCTAATCGACTCTAACTAGCTACCAGAAGCATATGTTTCTTATAATCTATACCTTCTTGTTGATTATATTCCTGGTGCACTAATAGTCTTATTTTAGATTCTATACAATGTCATCTAATTTATTCTTAAAGACCCATTTTGTTCTTATGACCGATTGACTCATGGTAAAGGGACTAATTTCCAAACATCATTAGCTACAAATTGATTTAGTTCTTCTTGCATAGCTACAACCCAACTTTCGTCTTTTAATGCCTCTTTGACATCTATTGGGTTTTATCGTAGATATAAAGCAAAAGAATTTACTATGATTTTGGGCTTGAGACCTTAAGGTTCTTTGATTAAGTTTTCCTATGACTTGATCTAGTGGGTGATTCTTGGACTCCTTAATGTTAATGATTTTGTCAACTTCTATCAACTCATCTTCTTCATTATTAGTATTTACTGATTTGGTATTCTTTTTAATGGCTTCTTCTTTACCAACATCATCATTAACCAATGGTGATAATTTAGTAGGAGGAGGACTTTCATTCGATGTCACGTTAAGTGATTTTTGATCTTTCATTGAATGTTTTATTGAATACTAATTAGCTTTACTTTTTTGAGATTACCCGTAGAAAAAACCCTTCGTTTGATTTGGGTCTAACTTGGTTAGATATAATTTAGTATTCATAATGAAGCACTTGTTCCAAATACTTTAAAATATTTTAAAGTAAGGTTTCTACCTCTAATATTTCATAAGTGGTTTTCTTGTATTGGTCGAATTAATCTTCTATTTAGTTATAAGTTGGACATATCAACAGCATTACACATAATACTTTTGTGGAATGAGATTGTCATTTAAGCATAGTCCTAGAACATCTCTGTAAGGTTTTTTTTTTTTCTACTCACCCTCATTTGAATTACAGGAGTACGTAGAGCCGAGAAGTTATGCAGTAATGCCTGTGCATCACAATAGCATCTGAATTATACTTCATTATCAAATCCCGACCATGATCCGTTCTAATAAGCTATTATAAAGTACCTAGTTTGGTTTTGAATTTTCCTACTTCAAGATTTCAATATTTCTCATAAGAATCTCATTTTTAGTTTTTAGAAATCTAGCCATGTATACCTAGAATAATAATCTATCTTAAATCTAAGGTGTATAATTTCCTCCATAGCTTTTAATTCCTGATGGACCAAATAATTCCATATGTAAATTGTTCTAAAAAACATCTCTTAGTGGAAAACCACATTTTTTTGATTTATGACTTGAATGGGGGGGGGGAAAGCTTGCTTCCTAATTTTGCAAGTATCCATTTTTTTATTCATATTTTAGCCTTAGGTAAGTTTCTAACTAATTTCTTTAGGATGACAGCGATTGAATTAGAACCATATTTGCCGTGGACCAAGTCTTCTAAGCCATAAGGTAGAATTATCCACTACCGTGGCGAGACATAATTTGTCTTGAGACTTATTTCCTAATTTCATTACGTATAAACCATTTTTTCTAATCCCAATTCCTATAATATTACCATCTTTAATTATTTCACTTACATTCTTCGTTGAATAAGACTTGACACTTATTGTCACAAATTTGACCGACACTAAGTAAGTTAAATGTTAAGTTATCTACGTGTTCTAGATTAGATATAGTAAGAGAGTCATTTAAGATCGTACCTTTGCCTATGATCTATCCTTTGTTGCGAGATGGTTTTGGACAATCGCCAATGAGATGATTTGGATCACGCATCTAACATTTGGTCCACTATTACCTTTCGTTTCATCCTTTGTCGGAAGGACTTCTTTTTTTTCCCTTGGTTGCCTAACAAATTTACCCTTTCTTCTAAAGAACTTTTTAAAGTTCCTAACGACAATAGCATATTCTTCATCATCGCTTCCGGATGTCAAAGTTTCATCATCACTAGACTCTTTCTTAGCTTTCAAGGCGATGGACTTAATTCTTTCCTTTTTGCCTCTATAGATTTCAGAATCTTTTTCCATGACTACTTCATGTACTTTTAGATTGCCGATATGCTCATCTAGAGCTAGTGATGACAAATCTTTCGATTCTTCTATCGCCATGACCTTTGCTCTCCATTTAGGATGTAGACCCCTAAGAAACTTCCTAACATAGTTCTTGCTAGAGAAACCTTCATCAAGAGCTTTAAGACTAGTAATAATAGTGTTAGATCTAGCAAAACCACTATCAATAGATTATTATTCAAGGATAGTAAATTGTTTATATTGTTGAAACAAAAGATCAATTTTATTATCCTTTACTTGGCTATTACCTTGATGTGTGATTAACAATTGATTACATATATCTTTGCCGTTTTACACATAATAATATCTTTATATTCTTTTTAGGTAAAGCCATTATAAAGAACCATTTTGCTCATATTTTTTGCACAGTTTCTTTTTAAGTAATCGGATTATTCTTCAAAAAGGACACTCTAAAATTAGAGTAACTTCATTTTGGCAATCTGGTGGAAAAATCAACATTCAAGATAATATGGCCAAAGTTCTAAATCTTGCTTTTCACATAAGTTTCAAATCTATTTTTCCAATATATAAAATGATCACTTTCAAAAAGAGATGGTCTTTGCATAGATTGCCCTTCTAGATATTTATCCGAATCCATAGATCGATTCAAGCTTTAATGTACAATATACGTTAAAGATCTTGGGTGACCTTGGCTTCTGATACCAATTGTGGAAACTAGAAGGGGGGTTGAATAGTTTTTACCTTTTTAAATTAAAACTGTAGATTATTGACTTTAGAATCACGAGTATACAAAAGTGTATATGATAGCGATGCAATAGATAAATAAGTAATCTACAAAAAAATATGGAAACACAGTACAAGATAAGAAAGATCAAAACCGTTAAAACCAATGTTTTATAGTGTTCGGCTTACGAAGCTCACCTACTTCGCCCTACTCCACTCCCCAAGTACCCAACTTGAGAGTTATCTTCACTATGTCAACAAGCTCCCTTTAGGCGGAGAAAACCGTACACGTCGCTTACACTTTTTTCGGTACTAAGCTAAATACCGAGTTCTACTTCGAGATAGAACCAATCTAACACACTATGTATTTTGAGGCCTAAATACTAACCTATCATACACATATGATACACACAACACACAACACAAGATATACAAGATGAATGATTATCACAAACGTGATGACACAACTAAACTATTAACACTTGAAGCTTGACGTCTTCTTGAGTGTTCTTCACTAAAGAGTGGAATGAGTTGATCACTTGTAATGAATTATGTAACAAGTATAATGATCAAAGAATATATAAAAGATAAAATATATATGAGAAAAATATTTATCAAGAGTTGTATAAAATGAGAGAATGGGGTTGGTATTTATAGGCAACCTTTTAAAATTCAAATCTGTCCTAGGGGAATCAACATGCGACCCACGGATCCCTCATTTCCTGGATCAGTCCAGTGTTTTTGTGGTGGATTCCGTCAGGCATTTGGTGGATCGTGGGTGGAGCTGAATCATATTTGTCATTTTGTGATTAACGCAAAAATCTATACAAATATAGTTGTGTACTTATTAAAACTAGTTTAATGGATTCTTTTAGAAGAAATATTTCTTATCACCAATAAGGAAAGATTTTCTAGATTTGGAAAGATTTGGAAAGATTGTTTCCACTTATGGTTAATCTTATTTTGTCTTACATGATTAATATAACTAGCTTATAATTAATCACGTGTTAACTTAAATCATTTGATTAGAAAAGATTTATGCAAATGATAATATTTTTCTTTGATCATTAACTATGTTTAATAATGTCATATTCATACCTTAAGTGATTTGTCGGCGTCAATTAAACTTTCGACTAAATAACTTGTTTACATAAACTTTTACATAGTATGACATTATATTTGTTATTATCAAAACATGATGATCATTAAATATAAATATTGTTTTTGCACGAATATTTGTATTAACAATCTCCTCCTTTTTGATGATGACAAAATATAAACTCATGCTTATTTAAAAGTTACTAAATAAGTATTTAGTAGATGAGTTACATTTCTTCTCCCCCTTTTGTCGAAGCAAAAAGTGTTGTAGAGGCGGTCCTTGCAAGTCTTATTTTTGACGAATGTTAAGTCACTTGGTTACGAATGCAAAGTAAAAAATAAAGACTAAATTGCAAGTGCTCCCCTTGGTGTATGCTCCCCTTGCTTGGGGCACCAAGGAATCGAGCTATAGATGCGTGCTACAAAACAAAGTTAGTAGACAAGCAAATATATATATGACAACTACATATGCACACATATATAAACATCCATCATCAACAAAACAAAAGAAAATAATGTTAAATCCGTTATAAGGGATAAAACATAAAATTTGGCGTAAAAGCCATTACATAATAAGCTTAAACTAGAAAAGAAAACAATTAAAGATCCTAAATCTTGGGATAAATATCATTTTCCCATATAATCCGAAGGGTGAGGTGAGATGTGCATGCGAATAATGCGGAAAGTAAGGTGGGTTTGATGAGGGACTGAGGTGGTGTTGGATGTATGAGAACATGTAGTTGACACAGTTTCGGAGCATTTGGATTTTATGCCTTGTGGTACTACAACATTGGCAAAACATGTTGTGGAGGTGAGGCATGTCATTTGGATGAACAAAATCCAAAATGTTTGGAGGATTAGGAAAATCTGGATTTCCAAGATTTGGTGGTGGATGGTGAATATTTTTAAGTGGAGGTGTATTGTTGTGGAGATGAGGTGTATTGTTGTTAATGTTAACAAACAATGGTTGGGTTGATGGTAGTGGTTCAAATCCAGGTGGCGGATTTGGAAAACCGAGAGGTGGTCGTAAGACACGTGGTGGTGGAGATGGATTAGAGGGGCCCGGTGGCTAATTTTCCATCGTTGACACATAAGGGTTATTTGGTGACATTTATAGTGGAGGAAGTTCTTGAGGTTCTTGTTTTATCGGAATGACAAAATGAAGTTTAGGTGGAGGTGCAACGTGAGTTGGTGTCGGAGACTCACTTGGTGATGATGAGGAGGTGTAGTGTGTACTCCTGCTAGAGATGGATTTTGATAGAGCTTGTGGTGGTGAGAGGGATTTCTTTCTAGGAGGTGGTGAAGGAGTTCTTTCATTAGGTTGTTCCTCGCTTGAGGATGTGAGATTGACATAAGTTGGATACTTGAAACTCATTCTTGCGGTTTTTCTTTTGAAGTTTGGTGAATTTGTTTTCGATGAACTAGTCATGGTGATGAGCTAGTAAGGTTATATGTGAAAAATGTGGAGAAGGTGTGAAGAAAATGATGTTTGAGGGTGATGATTATAAGGTGAAAGTGGTGAAGTGGATTGTATAATGGTTCTTGGATTATATAGAGATCATGTTATATCCTAAGGTTTAAAATCCCACATAGTATCATATATCATGGTTATAAGATAAAGTAGAAAAAGTTAAAAATCAAGAAAATTAGACTTTTGGCGCCTGGACTGGGTAACCCACGGATCCACCAAAACAATGTACGGATCTACCATATGGTGGATCCGTTGGTCGCAGGCCTCAACAAAAACGACCAAAATTGCATTTTGCACCCAAAATTCAAAACAAATTATCATGCAAACATCATTATCTTCTACCAAATCATGATAAAATATCCAGAGAGCATAACATAATAACTACGTAGTTTCAACATCCAGTTTTAAGCATGCAGATTCAAGCAGACAAGTTAATAATCCAAAGACACAATAATTTAAACATTTAAATTGTTTTTAAAAACAAGCCTTCCTTCAACGACATCCCTTCTTTAACAATCTTTCAAAGTTGTGCAATGCTCTTCCTAAGTTTTTGAATATCCCTCTTGTCTCCCTTTGTTCCTTGGACATGTTTAGATCATCCTTAAAAGCCTTACTATAAGACCTAAGGGAAAGCTTAGTACTAGGCAAGTCTCTATTATCTAAAAGTGGTGACTCGGTTGAGGATGAGGTAGACAATTAGGTACGCTTTGACTTTCCTATATTCCTAGCTCTTTTGGGAGGAGGCCTTTTAGGTTATTTTGCCTTAAGGGAGGACATTTTCCTAGGGACGAGTTTATAACGTGCATCAAATGGGTGTTCAAGCATGTTAAGGTTCCTAAAGAGACGAGTTAAGATCATACCATAAGGTAGAACTTTGTCTTTCCGGTCTCTAAAGAAGTACATTCTCCTAATGATGAAGTAGGTAAGGTTGAAGGGTTGTCTGGTTTCTAGGCAATACAACATCAAGGCAATAACTGCTTGAGTGTGGTCTCTATTTCCTATGGCGAAATATACATTTTCCCTAATGACTAGTTCACAAGGTCTAAGGTGATTGAAGAGCTCATTGGTTTCAATTTGGTTTGGCAACTTGTGAACGGTGTCTCCCTTTTTATCTACCTTTTCATGAACGGTTCTTCGACGAATAAGGTTTCAGATATCATCAATAGCCGGAAGACGTGAGTTGTAAGGTTCAATTTGCTCAATGGTTTTCTCGAGTTCATCAAGACCTCATGCATCGGAGTAAATGCAAATGCCTTGGTTAGGAAGATGGGTAAGCTCTGCAAATTGAGCAAGGGAGAGGTTGAAATGATGATTGTTGATGACAAATTGGATTGAGAAATGGTTGGTGGAGTTTCTTTCTAGCCTAAGAGTCTTGTAAAATTCATATATAAACCTAGGATAAATTTGCTCATCTAGAGAGAGCAAGCAATCAAAACCTATGGTGATAAACTTAGCCACTGAATCATCACTAAGGTCATTGTAGAACGATGGGTCAATGGTTCTTCCTTCATGAACATATCTACTCTCTAAATTCCTATAGATATCCCTAAGTGTATCTGACATGTTGGGATCATTGTAAATTTTTGGAGCATAAGCACGGGTTTTCTTGTAGTCTTGTTGGTATTCGCTTGGCAATTTGGTACCTACGTAGTTTATGGTGATTTCAATGAGAAAATATTATGAATGAAATATAATACTATTTCTAAGTGTGTGTTTTTATGGACTTGATGTGGGTGTGCGGTTTGCTTGACTTCAACAAAAGAAAAATAGCAATAATATTAGTAATAAGCAAACCTTAATGCATAACCTGTGTTTGATATTACTCTAGATGAATGGAACGAAAAATGCTTATGAATTAAGCATCTCATATATACATTCATGAGACCCAATGCATGAAGAAAATGTTTTTGCGTTGTATTAACAATGTAGTAAAACAACCCCTGTTTTGAAAAAGTTCCCAGAGATGAAGTTTTATTCAAAATTCATAACTTGGGGTTTTTGGCGAAAAATGATTTTTGCCTAATCGCTTTAATTATGTTTTCTAAGTATCATAATAGTTATACATTGCTATATCTTAGTTCTAATTGTGCAAAAATTGTATGAAAAAATAAAATCCCCAAATTATTTAATTTAAGCAAAATCAAAACCCTAGACACAAAATTAGGAAGAAAATAAGATGAAATCACTTATAATAGTAGTCTTAGATTGATGATTTGTTGATGATCTTTGTGATTAATTGCTCTAATTGCCTCTAATTATGATTTAGTTTTGAGGGTCCTAGTGTTTTGGTTCATGGGTGTGTTTGGATAATAATAAAAGTGGTCCCAATTTGTTCAAAATCTGTTATTTACCCGCATTATGAGACTCACGGATCCACCTAAACAACGTACGGATCTCCATATGGTGGATCTGTGATCCGCATGTGTCCACAAATATGAACAGAGTTGATTTTCAAGCAATTAAGATAAGGTGTTATGTTTTTGGCAATTGGAGTGTGTTATATTTACTATTAGGAGTGTGTGATATAATTTTCGGAGTCGACGTCCAAGTTTTGAGTGATCCGTGTAACTTGTCATGAATTTCCCGATTGAATTTCAACGTAGTCAATCCTACTAGGAGTGTTTTATCTTTTAGCATAAGTTTGACCATTACTAATAACACAATTATTTATGAACATTTAGACTCAACAAAACATCGTCAACACAAGTGTGAGTTGCAATTCGATGATTGTTCTTTTCGTCTATATCAATCGATTTCATAATTTCATGTATTGACCATACATGTAGATTTTGAAAATATCTATGGTCATTTTATTGATATTTTCTTTATCTAGTAAAATTCTAATCTCGATTATTTTCACGATCGGAAGTTTTTGTAATTGGAACTTGTAATGAGAATTAACATCTTTTGAATAATTATTAATTACTTCATTAAATTTTCGCGTACGATTATTTTTGAGATGATGGAGAATCACTATCCATGATAATTTCCATCATTCCTAATCCTAATCTTAAATAATTAAATACTTCACGTTTTAAGGGCTTAGTAAATATATCGGCTATATTATCTTCGGATGCAACTGTTGGGATTATTGATTTGATGAGACAAAATAAATATAAGAATAAAACAAGATGGAAACAAGAAGGACTAAAGTCGTAATT
>BQNB010039537.1:8424-47996 GCA_026074375.1 Tanacetum coccineum
AAAAAATACCATCGGAAAGATCTTCGAATTGCGAACAAAACGAGCTCAATATTACAATGCTTCTGACAAAAGCATGATTTTACAAAAAATGTTGAAGTTTGATATAAATATAAAAAAAGAAAATTTACAAATCGTGCCCTCAACTTTTAACTATTTACGACTTTTTTATATAATAAACATTATTTCTCAAATATATAACACATATCTACCGATTTTTTCAGAACAAAAAATACCCGCGGAAAGATCTTTGAATTGCGAACAAAACGAGCCCAATATTGCAATGCTTCTGACATACGTACGATTTTATAAAATATGTTTAAGTTTAATGTATATATTTAAAAAAAAGACTTTCAAAACACACCATAAACTATCTAATAACTTTGAAATAAACGACATGAGTCAGGAACGTACAATTCGGTGAAAGTTTATATCATATAAATAATCTATACTTTTTTGTCATTGACGACTGTATTTGGAAACAGATTTTCCATTCATATTTATATTTATATACATACTAAAAGTCGTTCGCTCTATAAATAACGTATCCGTGATTGTTAAAAAAATGCTCACTCAAATAAACTACATGTGTTGCATACAAGTCAGCTTCGTCGTAACGCGTGGACACATTCTCATTCAATATTCATTCAAAATCGATTCGCAAAAAAATATGCCCTGCCGCAACGCGCGGGTTTTCTTGCTTATTCTACTTTATGCATGTAGTATCTGGAATATATGGTTTTTCTGTTAATTTGTTTTTATGTGGAGCCTTACTAACCGGGATATGTTGCTCCTCCTTGCGGACAGTGCTCCGAAAAAACCACCATAAAAGACTTTAATTGTCTACTACTAAAAATAAATAGGGAAGTTTGATCAAGTTTACTATATTACCCTTATTTGAAATTATTATTACAAACTTTAAAGAAGACTTTAATTAATTAGCTAAAGGTAAAACTGTCATTTTGTCAAAAAGTAAAAAAAGAAAAAATAATAATAAATGCATTTTTTTTAAACTGTGTGTTTTTTGACGGGAAACAATAATTTTGGGACGGAAGGAGTATAAGTTAAACTTTAATAATGTTATCTTCGCTAACAATAAACATTGATATGACGTGTCAAGGCAAATAAAAGTATAAATGCTTTTAAATATAGACATCGGGTATGTTTGGCGACACGTAGCAGTAAGCAGGAGCAGTAAGCAGTAGTTGTTTATTTAAAAAAAGTGTTTGGTAACGTAGATGTAAGCTGTAAGTAGAAAGTGTAAAATTACGCAAAAATACATATAACCCAATTAAAAAAATTATAAATTTTATATCTGATGGTATAAATGTAATTTTATAACAAACTGCTCCTAGCAGTTCTAAAATGCTTCTTCAAAAAGCATTTGAGAATGGAGCGGTTAGACATTATTCAAACGCTTGTTGTTTTGTTGCCAAACAAGCTTTTCAACCAAACCGCTTACCGCTTGTTGCTTTACCGCTCCAAAATGCTCCATTTTACTTGTTGCCAAACACACCCATCGATATATAATTATATATATAGTGTTATAAACCAAAATTTTAAAACAAAAATAAGCTATTTGTTATTTAATTGATAAAAATACATTATTAAGAAATTTAGAAAAAAAGACCGTGTGTGCACGGACATTATAACTAAACTAATCATAAATTAAAACTCTAAATACAAAGTATTTATCATTTAACTCTAATCATTCTTTATCATTCTTTTATGGTTATTTTTCCGAATCTCCCACCTTTGAAGATCCATTCGGCCTTTAAGCCCACGTAACAACAATAGTTTTTTGGGCAAGCAAAAAACGCAATTTAACTAATGTGATGTATATGCTAAAACCATATGTAAAATGTCATTTTCTATCCAATGGACTTTTTGTTCCAAAAATATCCCGTGTAACCAGGGCAACGGTACAACTTATGCAGAAATTGCCAAGTGTCCTTAAAGGTACAAAAGTATATAGTATATGTGTAAGGTATGTATACCCTTATGTCTGTAGGGCAACTAGTAGTATTAAGGCAACTATGTATTGGGCAACTGGACATTTTTGTCTTTTTAACAAGTTAGTTTATTTTAGGTATTGGACAACTAGTACTTTGGGCAACCAATGCCTTAGGGTAACTATTATTTTAAAAGCACTTATTTTTTCTTGACAAAAGTACTATTAACTAATCAAAATTAACTTTATATATATCAAAAAAGTAAAAACACATACATCGTCAATGTTCTTCCTCCATCAACCTTAACCAAAACACACACAAAAACACAATTGACCATCCATGAACACACACTCGCATCATAAATACACAGTAATCCCTTAATCAATCAACCCATACTTTCTCCTCTATCAATTTATAGCATGACTGATTCCATTCAGTTGTATGATGTTAAAGTAGTTGTTAGGTCAGCTTTGAAATTACTTTCAGAAATTAAACGTCTATTGTTATTCAATCCTAATCGTCTGAACCTATTTAGAAGAACTGTATTTGGGCCTTGGTTGGATCTTTCTACTCACTGCAATGATAACCATTTGATGCATTATGTTTGCAACATCGGGTACACGTCTCAGAGATTACTTCTGAATGTCCCCCAATTATATTCCGTATTGGTGATCATATGTTACACTTTGGTCGGAAAGAATTTTGTTTACTTACTGGTTTTTGATTTGGCGTTATGTCACTCAAACATGAGAATTTGAGTTGTTTTTGCACGCGCGTATTTCCAGATATAGTAACTGAAAAAGATATTTGGAAATTAAAATCATGTCATCTTTTGGCCTTTGTTAGAGATAAAAAGGGTTAGGCAGGTTTACATGATATTGATGCGGTTCGGGTTTGTCTTTTATTTGTTTCCGAATTAGTGTTTATGGGTAAAGAAGACAGGAATTGTATCCCTAGGCATTTAGTGACATTGGTGGAGGATTTGGATGCGTGGAATGACTATCCTTGGGGTGAATATATGTGGGCAAAATTTTATGAAAGGACTATCAACGTTGTTGATGAACACTGGCAATATCATTTGGATGAGAAGAAGAAAAACCCAAACTACAATGCCACATACAATCTATATGGTTTTGCTTGGGCTTTTAAGGTTACAATTTATAAACCTTTATCCTTTTATGCTTATCTTGTATAAATATATTTGTTTTTAAACCAAAATTAAACTTATGATGTAGATATGGATATTGGAGAGTTACCCAAACAGTAAACAATGGTGGTCTAAAAAGGACAATGTCAGACCTCGTCTTGCTTGGACAAACATTATAAAGTTTGATAAATCTCATTACAATCATCTATTTGGACCTGTAAGCACATACCTAACTGTATTCAAATATTTTATTAAATTTGGTTTTTTGTTTCTAAGCATTTTTGTTTGTATTTGTTCGTTAGGACTCTATTCCAATTGTCAACCTTGATCTAACTCCTTCAAAGAAGATTCAAGCATGGTTTGATTCAAGTATTTCATTCTTCAATGGTATTGTTGATGAAGATAGGAAAGGTTGCGGGGATGATTTTGTTTTGGTCTCAAAAGATAATTCTGTTGATGAAGACTGTAATGTGTGCGAGGATGCTTCTGCGGGTTTGTCTAAAGATGAAATTGTAAATGATAAGTTAGTTGATGAAGACTGTAATGTGTGCGGGGATGCTTCTGCGGGTTTGTCTTGATAATGCTGTAAATGAAAAATCTGTTAGAAATAATGATCAGCTTTTATTGGAAGACGGAGATGGTCTTTTTGATTCAGAAGCAGGCTGTAGAAATAGTGAAGAAGATAATGAGAATCAGCCGGCCAATGTATCAATACGTGACCTTTATGCTATGATTAAGGTTCATGAAGAAAGAATTGCAAATTTAGAGAGACTTTTGAAAGAAAAGCTACCAAATGATTATGCAGCAGAAAATACAAAGCCTAATATGATTCCCAATCACTCTAATGATATTCCATCCTGTTATGTTCCAGATTTAAATTCTAATTAAACTGGTGTGGACCAAGAATTAGGTGGTGCAGCTAATGATCCATTGGTTAGTATAAACTTCTCTTATTTATAATATATACCCCTGTTTATACATAAGTTTGAGAATTTTCTCACTGATGATTTGAATTTGACAGCCAATATGCTCTCGTCCTGATATGCATAATGCCGAAGTCAGTTGTGATGGTATGGAAACTGACAAGCTAGATCAAATGAATGATTATAATTGTTCTCAACCCATTACTGCCGGTGTGGACGCTCTAATTTAAGCATGTGCTTATGCTTCCGACCATCCAGAACTAGATGTTCTTCAACATGAAGCCCATGTTGATCGTTCTGTATCTAAGATCAATCAACATCCCACGACTGAGCCCCTAATTGTATGTTAAAATTTGAGACTAATTTATTTGTTTATAATCGTTTTCTTATCCTGTTTATATAACTAAAACATGTCAGGCTGATGAATTTTGGGACGATTACATGTCTGTCTTGAATGATGAGGAGATGATTCCTAATGTTTTTTAGATAATATGAAGTTTCAACATGAAGAGGAGAATTTGCCTGTCAAAGATACACCTTTAGAACATCAACCCGTTGATGAGCTAATTGATGCACAGAAAGATACAACGAATTTGTTGCCAGAAAATTTAAAGGTATATTAAATTTAGAATTGGTTTTAATCCTATGTGTATGTGCCTTATTAGTAATTATACATAAGTATACCACACTTTCTAATTTCAGAATGAAATTAACAAGTCCAAGTATGTAAATGTTGTTAAAGATGATTACAAACCACCTTTAGAAACTATTTTTGCGGCCAACATTAAATCAAAAAAGAAGAAGTGTGGTCTACAAAAGAACTATGTCTTAAGTTCTATCCAAGAGCGAAAGAAGAGGTTGATTATGGCTCTTGGTTCCCCATATGATCAACTAGGAACCACTACTCCAGCCCCTCTAAAAACAAGATCCACGACTTCCATCGAGAATACTATTGTGGCTCCTGAGTTTGAGGTGGTACAGTGAAATGTTTGTAAATTCAATTGGTATACTGACATTCTTACTATACCAATACTACATTCATTTATATTTTATTTTTTGTAGGAAATATCCGGACAGTCAAAAATTAGGTCCCTTAATAAATTGATGACACTACAAGTGTTTGTTGAGGTTTGACTTTATTTTTGTTTTCTAAATATAAGAGCAAATTTAAATGTTATGAATATGAATAAATTTGCATTTAATATCATTATCCAGAATTTGTCAAGGCCGGATGGATGCGAAAAGAACAATGTAACTGTCCCAGATGAGATATCTGAATTTCTAAAAATGCAAGATCCGCCAGAGTATCGGTTTCCCTGGGGATTTTGGGACTTAACTGTTGATAGAATATTCTGGTTACAACTAGCCTGTCTTGACCTCGCAAAAAAAGGCTGGTTGGGAGACAGTGTAAGTAATTTAATTTTTCTCAGCATATGCATTTCTTATTTCTTAGCTTATTAAATTGTTTAGTTTATTTAATTTGTTTTTCATACACAACACCTGGATCTATGAGTTGATCTTATGTGGTCTTTTCGAGAGCCCGACACAGATTGGGCTATGGTAAGCCCATATTTCTTACCATGCATACAAGGTGGATTAATGCATGACTATTTTTCCAACGGTGTGAGGTATCTTATGCCCTGGGAAATGTTGAAAAGGTATGTTTGGTTATCAACCTTAACTAAAACATATTTATAATACGTGTATAAATAGTTTATATAACAATAGTTGTTTAAATAGGTATATTTTCCTGTCAATGAGCCAGAAAGACACTAGTGTCTAGCTGAGCTCCAAATCTCTACTGGTGTGGTTACCTTTTATGATACTCTTGGTTGGGTCAAGGGAAATAGGAGACCATGGTGGAGAAACATGAAGAGAAATTTGCCACAACGGCTTACATCGTATCTAAAGAAGCATGGAGTTTTAGCCAGCAAAGGGATATCAGTTGAGCAGTATGAAATCAAATACGCGTTTCCAAATGTTGTTAGGCAAGAAGACGACTCTAGCGATTGTGGTGTATGGGTTTGTATATTTTTATACCGACTAAGCCGTAAACAGCCATTGGCATTCAAGGACCCTATACAAACAGTGTTATCCTATCGTGAAATGATGCTTCAATACTTTTGGAATCACAAGTTCGCAGCACCAAAATCTGTGTTAATTGATGAAGGTACATTCCCCTTCTAAGTCTCTTGTATTTAATAACATTTACGACGTATACGTTAATATACTCAATATGGCATGCAAACTCTATTGAGTTTTTGAAACAAACTGTTATTTGACAATGTTTGTTGCCATTCTATTTACTTTCTTTTGTCTGCTATAGCAATAATCAATTCACCCCAATGAACAAGCAACATACTTAACATTACCAAAAAATACATAACATTCATTTCACTAAGATACATAACATTAACTTCACTAAGATAAGGTTCAAAAGTTATATTACTGGAATTACATTAACTTCCAAAGTTACTTATTACATCACATTAGTTAAGCATATAATAAACGAAGAAAAAAGCCCAACTTAAGTATAACACCATCTTCATCCTCCTTTTTTTAGCACGATTGTCAGCAACTTCCATTTCTAACTGGTTAATTGATCTCATTAGCCCAGGAATTATATCCACAGAACATTGACACATTTCTTCATCATACCAATCAATAAACCCATGATTTGAACCCTAAGTCAAATTGAAAATATCAAGCTTATGTTATGTTGAAAATAAATTATGTAATATAAATTAGATAGCTTACCCTTTTAGAACAACAATAGAAGCGTCTTCCTGGGTTCTCTTGTGTACCTGAAGTACGAATCACTCCTATTGAATCACACTTGTCGCACCTTACCATGGCTGATTTTTTAGGGTTTCTTAGGTGTTTTTGTGTTTTTTAATGGATTTGGGTGTGTGGTATTGTGTTTAATAAGAAAGGGGAAAGTATACTTGGCAAAACATGATAAAACTGTACATAGTACAACAAAGTACACAAAATTAAATGCCTCCTTTAAGTTAGGTGTATTAGTAGGTAATGTTTTAACTTTTAGAAGATAAGTAACTAATCTTTTTCACTTTCAAACATCAGTTTATAACAAGAATCTTACCCCAAAATCATCATATATCTTAGTATTGAGATATTCCAAAAATGTCAAACAACATACCGTTTGAAATACAAGTTAAGATAATGAATAGACTTCCCATGAAATTTACTACAGTTTCGCGGTGTATCAAAGTCCTGGAAGTGTATGATAGACTCTCCATCCTTCGTCTTTCCGTACGGTGTTCGTAAGTCAAAGAATGATTTTTTTAACTATACTAAGGGTTTTCAAGGTTTTATGTTATCTATTGATGAAACTTTAATCCACACCCCTGTAGATACAGACCTAAATCTTTCAAATCATAAAACAATTGGTACTTCTCAGGGGCTTTGGTGTTTTTCATTTGGTAATAATTTATCGGCTACTCTTTGGAACCCGTCAGTTAAAAAATCTATTGGGATTTTTGTTCCTGTTTTTAATAATATCCTAGTTTGTCACAAAATCCTTTTAGGCTTTGGTGTTCCTCCCGATACTTTAGACCCAATCATTGTAAAGATTTCATACCCGGTTTCTGGACAAGGTAATTGGTATGTTTGTGTTTTTTACAATGAGCTCTGAAACATGGAACCAAGTTGCCAATAATCGTTTGCCCCGAGAATCAATTAGATTCAAACGGTCAAGTCAAGCAGTTGTTGGTGGCTTAATTTATTGGCTTGGTCATGAAAGGTCTGTTTTCAATAGTGGTGTTTTTAACAAGCAAACGCTACTAGTTTCATTTGATATGAATACCCACCAGTTTGAAGTCATTGACATACCAGATATCATAATACGACCGTTAGGATTTCTGTTAACTATTTCTAATATCCAAAACTCTCTCTCACTATCTGAAAATGTATTTCCACCTGATAACTTTATTTTTGCCAGTCAACTATTATCTATTCACGATGGTAGTATAACATCATTTACTGTCATGTACACCATTCCCTCCCCTTATTTTATGAAGTTGCTGGGTTTTAATAACCAAGACGAACCAATAGTGGAAGCTACTACGTGCCATTGCAGGGGTCATTCGGTACAAGTGTACAATCCACAATCAGATTTGTTTAATAATGTTACACAAATCCTAGGAAATGATGGTTCCTTCTACGTTGGTCCGTATAAAGAATCAATGATTCTTGCTACTTACCCAGATCATTCACATTATTGTGCAGGCTAATCACTGTGTTTTGTGAAGCGGATAAAGCAGAAGTGTGTTAAGGATGTGGTGATTGTTTACAGTCCTGGATATGTTGTAGTAAACTGAATATGTAACCGTCTTTGGAAACTTGTTATGTTTGATGTTCTTTTGTATGGTGTTTTGTTTAGACTTGTTGTACTTTTGTGTTTCCAACTGTAAGTTTAACTTTCTTATTTTGGTTATTATGTAAGCACTTATTTACCTATAATTATCAATCTCCAAAGTAGTATCTGTATAACAATGTAGTTTTAATTTTGTTCATATAATATTTAAACCAATTCTAATGTAAATCAAGGTTGTATGGGGAACAATGTAGTTTTAATTATTTTCATATAATATTTAAACCAATTCTAATGTAAGTCAAGGTTGTATGGGGAGACTTTTAGTTGGTGATTGTATTTATGTCAAACTTTAATACATTGGCCTAATTCGTACTTGATTAGTTATGGTATACATCTAAGTCATTGCAGTTGGCCATTACATACCATCTACACCAAATGAGCTCTGAAAAATTCAACCTGTTTTTGTTATTTAAAGAAATACAATATGGGGTGTTACTCCCAAATGATGTTAACTACCAGAATCTAGTTTGTTATGTGAAGAAGAAGTTCAAGGTTGATGATAACAAAAAAAATATGGTTATCTTACAATGTCGGTAGTAGCACACTCAACTTAATTGACGACGATCATGTATATTATTTTGTTCATGAAGTTTGCAAAACTATAGGTGTTAAAAGGCTAACCATCAAAGTTAAAGAAAATGCCGTTCATGTAAGTTCATCTTCAAGTTCAAAACCTTTAGATATTGATCTCAATGAGTCTATGTCTCTCGACCAAGATATGGTTTGTCCAAACACACCCCACAAATTCATTCCACAATAAAGATTTAATGATAAGGAAACAGGCATGTATGCCATAGGAATGAAGTGTTTAAGTGAAAGGTATCAATTTAAAGTTGTTAGATCATGTCTAGAACGATACGCTGTAGAATGTGTGCATCCAGAATGTTACTGGTACATATTCACTCGCAAGGTGAAAGGATCCATTAAGTTTAAAGTAACAAACATTAACGACGTTTATACATGTCCTAAAACCTAATTCAATCCATACCATCGTAATGCGACAACAAAATTGTTGGGTAAGTTAATAGTTCCCAAAATCAAGGATGTTACAAGGGTATATAGGCCAAAGGATATTAAGTTTGATATGAATTTGGAATGGAATGTTTATGTTTTATACAAACGAGCTTTGAAGGCGAAGCAGTTAGCATTAACCGTAAATTACGGGTGTCCTATCGAATCATTTTCTGAGTTACCTATTTACTGTCATAACTTAAAGTTGGCTAATGAAGATTCTGTTACACACATCGAAACAGATGCTGAAGGACGTTTTAAGATGTGTTTCATAGCCTTCGGTTTTGCGGTAAGCATATTCTAAAGTTTTTTATTATTATTTACTGCATAAATTTTACCATATAATTTTAAATGTTTAACAAGCATGTTGTACACAAAAATTGACAAACACTACTAACATTAGATTAGGTAATAAGTTCTTAAGCCTACATATTACAGTACTTAATAACATGTCTTGGTAGATCCCATAGGATTCCACCATCATATTCAATCACAAAACATAACAACATAGCGTTGTTTTTCTTAAAAAGTACATATTACCAAGATAGTCAAAATCTTGTACCTGACGAACTTGACACCAATCAAACTACTCCATTAGAAATACTGCACCTGCATCTTCATTTATAAAACAATTACAAGTTATCAATGGTAACAATTTGGCAAAAATGTAGTTTTTGAATTCCACAATTAAAGCTACATACGAAGGCATCGTTTATCCTGTAAAAGATATACCAACTTGGCAGACTCCAAATGATCTCCAAGTTGTATTGCCACTTGTGATGGGTAATAAACTCCCTGGTAGACCAAAAAACAGAGATCGAATCCGATCAAAATGGGAGGGGCCGATACTTACTAGATGTAGAAGGTGTGGTGCCATAGGTCACAACAGAACGGCTTGTAATGTTCCATTACCTAGTGTTCAAGTAAGTATGAATTTTTGGAATTAATGTAAATGTTTGGTTAATTAAATACTAACTTTTAATTACATTGTAATGTATAGAACACATGTATAAGAATAGATGGCATGCAGGAATCATCTAATCCAAGAGACAGCTTCATGAACGCTTCACATATGAGGACGGCCAAATCATGTCAGTGTATCAACCAGGGGAATGTATGAAACGCAACACATCTTAAAATATAACATGGAAGATTTTGTATAAGCCGCGCAGTGAGATCACACCCAAATACTTCATCTATGAGCAAAATCCCGAGTCATCAAATATGGCGATGTTTGGTAATTTGTCACAGTGCCTAACACCAAACAACTTCATAAACTAAGGTGGGGTACTTTCTTTATTTTGAGATTTTCAAGATGGATCCGTTAAGATGTTGTGTTTAATATTCAAATCACTATAACTTATTTGGCAACTGGGCAACTTTATTTGTTAAGACTATGTTTTAAATTTGCATTTACTACTTTCACAAGAATGCACAAAACAATAATCCTGAACACAACAAATCAACCAATTACAAAATATAGTAAATTATTTTCTTTCTAATATAGATTAGGTAGCTAAGGATAAGTTCATACAACACTTGATTAATGGTAACTTTGTGCACAACTTACATATTGTGACAAGATATTGTGCTTAATATATAATGTGTGCACAACTACCATTATATTACAAAACATATGCATACTCATAAGTCATTGCACCAGAATAGTTGTGGTTACAAAGGATGTGGTTATACGTAAAACCAACTAACCTTGTTATTTAGAGGCCACCAACTGTCAGTTAAACTTGTGACTTGAGTTGCTGATCATCATCAACCTCATAATCATTCAATGCAACCAAACCACCCAACCTTCCTTTACCTGCTTCAACTGAAACTCTTTTACCACGAACTTTCATGAACCTGTTGATCTTTTTATAGTATTGATGTTTTGTCTTTCTAGTAACCTTGACCATACTTCTACCCTTCTTCTTCAACACTACCTGTAAATTTACGCCTACAGAATCCAATGGTACAGAGTTTGAAAAATATTCTTTCTGTATATCAGGAAGTGAATGGCCATCGCAAACAATAGTTTCATCTACATACATACTTGGCCCCCCAACATCTATGGGACCATCCAAACTCAGTCCTTCATATAACCAATTATCATGCAAGCCTAATTCATCAGCAACACTGTCAACATGCAAGAAATCCCCAAACAAGTTCTTACATGGGAATTCAATTCCTTATCTTCTTATTTTTAAAGGATGTGTTCTTAACAAGGGTGAACCAGCTTCTTCTTTTTCCCATGCGATAAGCTCCTCAGGGGACATAAGACCAGCATTTTGCATCATTTTTTCATGAGTTTTGATTTTACAAAAAACATCTTCATCAGCCGCATCAAAACTCAAGTTCTTATAGTAATATTCTGCTAATTTTTTTGGAAAATGGGCTATATACAAGTTAATTAACCCGTACTTTTCACCCATGTCATACATTTTATTCATATCAAAATCATCTTCGACAATGGTTAATCCTTCTTCTAGGCTAGATCTAGGAGTACTATAAAAGATACCCCAAATCTCACATTCCAGTTTGTATGACAACATATCTAGCAGTTTTGAGAAACTCATCCTGATTAACTTAGATAACTTTAAAGTTAAAATCTTGCCATGATCATACCTTAAAGGGTGTAGATTGAAAACACCATCATAGTTAACTTCAAAGATAACATAGTTCTCAGGCTTTTCATTTGTCCTGTAACAAAATGTAGTTAAACAAAGTATGTAAGTACACATGTTAAGAACATAAATCAACATTGTAAACTTAATTAACAAATGCACATAAAACAAATATAATTTTCATACCTGACAAAATAAGCAAATATAGGGTTCGTCCATATGTTTGGAGAAACTAAAAAATCAGACATAGTTGTATGAATGTACTTGTGAAAATATTGACAAATCTCAACTAGTTGTACTTAAAGTTGATTTCATAGTTACTAGTAAAGTAAACTAAGGTGTTAAGAGGTATTTATATGTTGTGGGCTTGGTAATAGTGGTATTTACAAACTGTTTGGGCTACATTTGTTTGGGCTTTTTGTAATTAATTAACATTAACAAAAAATTAACCCGCCAAAGTTGTGTAAACAAACACTTAAACGTCATGCCCCTTTGAAAAAAGTTGGGAACGTGTCAGTTTCATTAATACACAAAACGGTTGCATTTAAGTAGTATTTATAGGGGTTGTTTTCACTATCCAAAATCATCTTCATATCATTTTACAAACAACCAATCACTCTAAAAAAATGAATCAAACACCTCTTCAAGAACTTCGTGAAACATCCAACTCTACAGATTTGCCCAAGATGTGGACTGTTATGATGGATAGAGAGTTGGTTAGGGACAATGACATAGTGAGGAGACTGATGGAGGTTGCTACAGAACTCCAGGCTAGTTTGAACACAAGGCAGGAGATAATCAATGAAGCCGCGATATACAAGAATACAAAAATGAAGAAAAGTGTGGCCTTCTTCAGAGAACAACAAGACCAAGATTTGAAGTTTATGAGAGACATTTTGTCGAAGATCTCGGAAACTCAGTTAAGGACATTTGAAAAAACAGAGTTTGTTGATTATATGAAAAAACTCTAGGTTGTTCTTATTATTAACTATATAAATGATGATCAAACTAAGGTTACACATCCTTGTTTGGTTATTTAGTAATGTTTATGTATTAGTCCCTTTGGTAATTAAACTTTGTAATGATCTGTTATGGTTTATGAATCTTTGTTTCTGTGTTTATTTATGCTTATTTGTTTGCGTTAACCAATTAAATCATGGGCCCTTAAATCAGCTGCACCTGGTATAAATGACACAAAACAATTCCAATCACTAGTTCAAAATATTTATTCAATATTGTAGAATTACATTTCACTTAACACTTATCAACTTTGTGACAGAAAAATAAACGAACCATCTTCTCACGATATGCCAAGGCCACGTCAACAGGATCTTCGACATCTAAAGATAACCCATGCGCCAACCGATATAAAAATATACAAACCCACACACCACAATTACCATATATACCACCCTATTTAGGAACATTGTCCGCAAGCTTAAAACTAATGGTATAATCACTAGTATGTATACCTTTCTTATCAAATACCTTAGTACCTTCTAAGATAACGGGAAGACATTCCTGTATGATAACATACAGTATAGTAAGTGTGACAGACGGACCATAATAAACATAACAATCAATATAAAAACCAACATTAAAAAGAGCAAATTGTTTCATTGCTATTACCTTTACCATAAAAAATACATCGCTTAACGTAAGCATTCACAACAAAAGAGTACATAATAATCTAAACAAGACCAACTTGAGAAGCAAAACACAAAAGATACGATTGACAGAAGATTACAGTGAACACTAAGCATAACATGACTTTCGGATTACTGACAGCGAAGCTTAGCAATGTAAGAGAGTTTCTTCAAGACCTTGAGTTGAGTCTCACTTATTGATTTCATCAAGTCCCTACATTTCTCCAACTCAAAATCTTGAAGCTCCTCAAGTAATTTGTAGGATTCAGCAAGACTAGTTGACACGTGTAAAAAGATTTGCATCTCTAACATTTGCTCTCACCTCTCGTGACAACAAACATGCAATTGTTGGCACATTGCATAAGTATCAGCAACTGTCCTTAAATCCCGTTCATTGTCAATTTCAAACAACTTAACCATCATGTCTTTCACTAGGAGGGAGTTTGCGAAAAGTGCAAGGAGGTATAGCTGAGACATTGTGGTATGTAATGTGCCTCTAAGTGTGTTTACAAAGGTTTTTAATAGGATGTGTTATAAAAATGTGTGGGTTATGAACTAACTATATAGACAAATAATAAGTACTGAAAATTAATTGGCCCAAATTGATATTCGTAAAACTGGCAATAGTGGGTCATCTGAAAGAAGAATAAAATGCCAAAAATTATTAATTGTGATTAGATTGACTGAAATGATATTGGCAGGTATGGTCAACAAGTCAAAAGGTTTCTTGGAAACTCATTGTATGTTACTTTGATTATAATACCAATGCTAATTGAGGAGTTGTACTTAAAAGAAAACAACTTAGTTGGAAACAAATGGAATGGTTGTGTACTTAGTTGCAAACAGATCTAACAACTTACAAGGAAATGTATAATGTGTATGTCACTTTGGTTATTGGTAACTTAATATTTGATTTATTTATAGTAAAGAAAATTAGAGGAAGTATTATAAACCATACAGAACTAATCAACATCATAAAAACAAAGCATATGCTAGGTAGTATAATCAACCAAACAGTAATAAACAAAAAATATATAATTAAAGTTTAAAGTGTACCTCCAAACATTGCCGAACAACGACATACCAATCGCGCCACTCATAGTCATATGTGTCTCCGCTATCATAGAAAGTGACCAATCCAGACAGTATATCTAGGTGGGCAAGACACCAATGCTGATCCGTTTCATTAATATGAATAAAAACCTACAACATTTAAAATGATTCTTAGGTTTGTAATCTTGAAGAAAGTGATCAGTCCAGACAATATATGTTAGGCCTTATGTAATGAATGTGTTTATGTACCTGATCAACATCACTTCATGGAATGCCATACTTATCATCGTTTGCATAAAACAAAGGCATGCTATTTTGCATAAGTAGTTGAACAAAGTAACAACTAACCATGACCCAGTTTGCATTCTCACGTCTACCATGCCACATATAGTCGACCCACAAGTCTATGTGCTGTAAATGACACAAAGCAAATAAAACATTATAACTACATACCAAAATGTTTATTGTTATAAATTGTTTGCATTAATTTGTCTATCAATACTAACATCTTCACTTAGCCAACCTTTGCAACAAAGGTCTAAGCACACTGCCAGAGATTCCTAGCTACTGTATAATCATCGCTCCATGGGAACATAGATTTAAGCTGCCCTGGTTGATTAATAAATCTCTCAATATCATCAGACAACCAAATTGTGTCCATTGAATGAAACAAACGTGAAACATCCTATGAAAATAAGATTATAACTGTTTAAAATCAAAAGCCGGATAGAAGGTAAATACTAATAGGAAAACAGTGTAGAGAAATATCAATCCTCAACACATGGTTTAACTTTTTTTAGCAATTCAGCCAAAGATGGATCATTTATGTTTTGGCGGTATTTTTTAATCTTAACCTAACTTTCTTTTGGCTTTGCTTTGTGTAGGATCCCGTTATCACTTCATAACATACAATCGATCACGAAATCGAACTAGAAATGAGAAAGAGAGATGAGTTGTTTTAGAGAGAGAAACTAGAGAGAGGTTAGAGAGAAAAGTGAAAAGATATTTCTTAGATATTTTGAACAACTAACTTTTCCAAGTGGAAAAGTTCCTTATATACCCCGACACTTAAAAGTGACGCGCGGGATATTTAACTAGGACCCGGGCTCGGGTTTTGCTTGGGATTAAACCCAAAACATATACAATATTAGATTATCTATCGAGCCTGATTCCCGATATTATCCTATTACAACATTAACTAATTAAAGACCGAAGCTCCATCGTAGAGTGACCGAACTTCCTTGTTCGACTCAATAAATTGAGGCTAACAATCTCCCCCGAAGTGAGGTCTTGAACACGGGAACGAGCTTCCTTTATTGACTCAATAAAATTGAGGCTAACAATCTCCCCCGAAGTGAGTTCATTGATGACACTCCTTCATGAGATCAGTGAGATTGCTTTTGTCGTTTAAGCTCGAGTGTTCTTGGTCTTTGTCTTCGTTGTAAGCTTGTTCCTTCATGCTTTGCGATCGGCTAAGCCATCTTGCGATCTTGTGTCTTTGACCAACATGCTCATACTATTGCATTATCTTGAAAGCTTTATTTCAGAGTTTGCGGAAGTCTTTGTCTTTAAATCTTGAGCTTTCTAGATAGTATGTCTTCGTAGATTGAGCATTTGAATGGGATTGAGGTTGCCGTTACCACCGTTTGACCTGCAGGTTTACGTTAGTGATAAACGAGAAAATTGATTTGAAAATCAATCGACGTGTCACTCGTTAAAGAGTTTTTGTAACACATCGAGAGTGTCATGTTTTTATCAAAATTCATCAACCGTCAATTCATTTACTGGACCAAATCGATATCCAGTTGTCACAAGTTTGATTCATATAGAATCTCGCAAGTCACCTACCAAGAGCTTGTTTGATGTTGGCTCAAGCAGGATTTCCATCTTCATTGTGAATACATTAGTATCACTCGGATGTTCTGGCAAATATCACAATGATATTGCGTAGGACTCTTGATAACAGCTTGTGAACTTGATGATGTTTGGTATGTGCTTAATTACACATACCATTTTCCACAAAAACGGACTCAAATGACCAAAAACGTACCCAACATACACTGTATTTGTATGTTTTACAATTGTATTGTGCAGGAAAGTGATATTCAAGGAAAAGGACAAAAACAGTGCTAAAAACGACAAAACCAAGCACGAGATGGAAAAGAGTGAACGCCAAAATTGCCAAATTCCCAAAGTTATATCAATGGGATTGATTTTTAAAGGGTTGATAAAACTTTGGGGGGCTGTTTTTGCCAAACCCCAAAGTTTCAGACAGCATATTATGACCCGTTTCTCGGCCCTTAAGTTGTGTGGAGGGCTTTCTTTCTTTAGACCCTTTATCACATACATTTATTTGTTCATTCTTCAACTGCCTTCAATGCTTACCAGGACGTCAATTACAAAAAAAAATAAAAAAAAAAAAAAAAAAAAAAAAAAAAAAAAAAAAAAAAAAAAAAAAAAAAAAAAAAACACTTGTTTGATTGTCCAGTGTTACTCAATCTTAGTAGGCATTATTCCCATATACATTCATACTCCAATCATACCTAAGGACTGCTATTTCTAATCTTTGATTAATCTTCTTGGGTAGATCCTCCGGTTTTCAGGTGGATCATAGGATTGATTCCTAACCTAACCACCTTATGACTTTAGATTCGTCGTGAAATTAAGATGTTGTTGGGTATAAGATCGAACCAATAAATAAAGTATAAAAAAAGAAAAAAAAAAAAATAGAGGGGTGTGCCTTTTTCTTCAGCACATTGAGTCGAAAAGATCAATTTTAATTACATTTCTTCCACCGTATTTTAAATAATAAACACTTAGTTTTTAAATACTTGTGATTAAATATGTATTGAAAAATCTGTGGGAAAAATATGTTTCAGCATGAATGGTTTGGAACATTTTGATAATGTTTGAATACATAAGAATGGGGGGTCGTTGATGAATGTATCCGAAAACATTAAAAACTTTGTTTTTCGAAAAACTCCCCCTCAAAAATAGGACCAATTGAGAAATTGTTGTCTTTTGAAAACATTGTGAGGGATGGAGTGTTGAACACACAATTTTGAAAGATTATGATTTGTCATCGAGAAATTCTTGAAAAATTGTGTTCAACTTTTTGAAAAACCAGATGTTAGAGGACTTCTCTTCTAACGGTAAGGGTAAGCGCACTGAAACGTACACTTTCCTTTTTCTTGAGCTAAAAACATTGAATGTCTTGTAAGAACAGCTCAAGACCGAGAAACGTTAATTTTCTCGTTGTGAGCTAATAGTCCTAGAGTTTCATTTAACTTTGTTTAAAGAATGTCATAATCAATCGTCCGGTCATTAAAGGCTTTATACTTCTCAAACTCATTATGTTTGTTCTGAAGTGCAATCAGACAACTATCCCGACAACTAGTAGCCACCCCCAGAGCTCTATTAGTCTCATCAAGGTTAGTTTTGCACTCTTCCATTTCTTGAGTCAATGATGCGTTTGCTTTCTTTAATTGCTTTAAAATTGTTTTGTTTTTCTCAGTATCAAGAGTTAAATTTGCAATTAAATTAGCAAGCGTAGCACGCTCATCAACACATTCTGCAGCATTTTGGTCAATTAACCTAATTATCATTAGTACATATATTTGATGAATCAGGAATGACATTACTATCATCCTTCTCCAAAACATATGTGTCGTTAATGGATTCAAGTTGCTCAGAATGTCGTCTCACATTGGCAAACACATCATTTTCATCATTGTTTTGTACCTGTTCCAATGGCGTATCAGTAGAACTTGATTCTGCCGGTAAGACTTCTTGAATTTTTGCCATGAAACCGTAATGTGCTTCTAATTTCTTCTTATCAATCTCTTCATCTGATACAATCCCACTGCTTGTTTCATCTCCTGAACATGTAACCGATGA
The DNA here is from genome assembly GCA_026074375.1 of Tanacetum coccineum. Taxonomy (NCBI): domain Eukaryota; kingdom Viridiplantae; phylum Streptophyta; class Magnoliopsida; order Asterales; family Asteraceae; genus Tanacetum; species Tanacetum coccineum. The sequence continues at coordinate 27,068 of BQNB010039537.1, forward strand.
TTGAACCTCTTGAACCTTGCACTGTTGAATCTGCAACTGTCTTTCACTCAACTTTTTCAACGTCATCTTAAGCTCTTTCTCATGACTTGATCTTTCTATTATACATTGTAGTGTAATCTCTGAAGTTTTCTCTTACTTCTCGATCTGATGAAAAAGATCTTGAATAAATATCGAGAGGCTTTAACAAGTCAGAGTTAATGAACCTTTCAAACTGTACTTTGATCACACTTAGAGCGGATTTGGAATCCATCTCGTGAAGTGTTTCTGCATTGAGAAGTGTTTCTGCATTGAGAAGTGTTTCTAAGTTATTCATGTGTTGAGATAACTGAAACTTGAAGGTTCTGACACTATCACCAAAGAGTTGTGCAAAAGCTTGTTGATACAATATACAACCAGAGAAAGTCTGTCTTTCGAGAAGTTGAGTGGTTGATTTAAGTGCATTTAATTTGTTCAAGGAGTTTTCTTTGAAAATCTTTGCTTGCATCTGCAGTTTCTGTATCTCTGGTTCCTTTAAAACTGAACCCGAAGATGAAGTAACCTTTGTTCCCATTTTATCGTGAATTATGAAGTGTGAAAATTTTGTTGGATCTTAAGTGGATGTGATGTGATTGAGGTTGTGGTTGTGTAAGCAATTCACGTTCACGGGATTTTACACGTCTATGATTAAAACTGATAAATGAATTAACAGGATTTTACAAAATCAATAGAAAACCGTGAATGATTTGCTTCGGAATCAGCGGCCAATGATTTAATTGTATAAAAACAGATAATTTTCTGGCTAGGGTTACAGCAGATTGTTTAAATAGGCTCACCAAACTGAAACGGGCCTAAAAATACAGATGGGCCGTGAGCTAGAACAAAAACAAGTCTAACACAAATTCCAAAAAAATGAAAAATGTCAATAACTCATAGTAAACGAGGGTTTTGGGCCTCGAAAAATCCGTAACCAGCTAAAGGGTGGTTACAGCGTAATCCGTCTCGTTTTTCTCTTCGATTTGAGAGGTCACGGGCCTGAAACGGACTTACGGATCAAAAGTTATGGCTGTTTTACTGAAACCCTTTTCTTCACACAAGATTTCTAGACAAAACGCAGTGCTATCTTTTATTATTTTAATCCCGCGGAGTCGTACGGTTATCGTCGGTAAAATCTAAATATACCACGTTGATCGAAACGATGTCACGAATACGATGATGTAATTCTTAAGTCCCGTCGTTGAACGTCACTCGAAACCGAAAAACCGAAAATTTGTTACAACGTGAAGTTTTGTTCTCGTGGTTTATGTAGTTCGGTACAAGCTAGAAAAAAAAAACTCGTTCGGTCCAACTAGAGTATACTCGATCGGTGCTCAAGATTTACTCGTTCGGCTCTTACTTCGTTCGATGATCAAGTTTCACTCGTTCGGCTCTTTCTTCGTTCGATGATCAAGTTTCACTCGTTTGGCTCTTACTTCGTTCGGTAGATGAAGAATGTTACTCGTTCGGTCCAAGTCGTGTTCCACTCGTTCGGTCCTTGAGATTTTTCACTCGTTCGGTTCACACAAGTTGAACTCGTTCGGTTCCTTGTTATTGTACTCATTCGGTGATCTTTCAAACGTTGCTAGTTCGGTTCGACAAAATAACAAACGCCTTGTTGGCACCTTTCTCTTATCTTTGTTTCAGCCGTGTAAACCATACGAATAAGCCAGCTTAATAAGCTCTTAAGAACACAAATAAGTCACGATATTAAGCTATGGTAAGAACAATCCAAGAAGCTTAGTTGCAAGAAAAAACCAATTAGCTAAATTATAAGCTTTGTTGCAAGAAAATGACACTTAAAGAGAAAATGACACTTTGTTGCAAGAAAATGACACGTAAAGAGAAAATAAACGACACTTTGTTGCAAGAAAAAATGATGACGAAATGAAAACAAAAACCAATTAGCCGAATTATAAGCTATAAAAAATTTCCACAAACAAATCACTAAACCCACCCGAGGCGACTGATACCAATTGTAGGAACCCGTCTAACACTTCATATGCCGAACCACACGGATCGAATCAAGAAAATAAGAAAGAGAGGTGATGGTGTAGAGAGAGAGAGAAGAGAGAGAGATGAGAGAAAAAGATATTATGAGATTAGATTAGAATTGAGATAGATATTTTTAGATTAGATATTTTCATATGAGAAAATATCTATATATATACACCCCTACACATTTAATGTGACGCGTGGGATATTTAACTAGGACTCGGGCTCGGGTTTTGCTTGGGATTAAACCCGAAACATATACAATATTAGATTAACTATCGAGCCTGATTCCCGATAATATTCTATTACAACATTAACTAATTAATTGACCGAGACTTAATTACATAATGAACGAACTTCATGTTCGACTCAATATTTTGAGGCTAACAAAGACAAGTATGTGGATGAAATTTTGAAGAAGTTTAGTTTTTCAACTGCGAAGACGGCAAGTTCACCTATGGAGACTTCAAAGCCTTTGATGAAGGATGAAAATGTTGAAGATGTTGATGTTCACTTATATAGATCAATGATTGTCTCATTGATGTATTTAACAGCTTCAAGGCCTGATATAATGTTTGTTGTATGTGCTTGTGCAAGTTTCCTTGTCCACACCTTTGGTTTCACATCTTCATATTGTGAAAAGCTTGAAAGGGCAACTAAATTGGGCTTTGGTATCTTACGGACTCACCATTGATTAGGGCTCTATACATGACAGTGACTATGATGTGCAAGTTAGAAGGACACTCCACCCAACAGGAGGTTGTTATTTTTCTTGGGAGCAGATTGATTTCATGGCAATGCAAGAAGCAAACTATAGTTGCCAACTCTACTACTAAAGTAGAATATGTGGCTGCTGCTAGTTGTTGTAGACAAGTACTCTGGATTCAAAATCAAATGCTGGATTATGGATACAATTTCATGAATACTAAGATTTTTATTGACAATGAAAGCACCATTTGCAATGTTAAGAATCCAGTGTTTCATTCAAAGACTAAACGCATTGAGATTAGACATCATTTTATTAAAGATTCCAATAAGAATAAGCTTATTCAGATGATCAAGATTCACACATATCATAATGTTGCAGATTTGCTCACAAAAGCATTTGATGTTGGCAGATTTGAATATCTGATTGCAAGTATAGGAATGCTTAACCTCTGAAGTATTGATTTAGGGGAGGTTAATTATGTTAATATGTAGCGGATTATGCACAAATGATGCTTGAAATGGAATGGAACAGAAGCTAATGATGAAATTCAAGTTAGTGTTATTGGCCTAACTTACTACTGGAAAGTATAATTAGTACTGCTGTTATAATTAATACTGTGAGCATTGAGAGAAAATAAAAACAGACAGAGAGAATTGTAAGCAAAAAGAAATGAGAGATGTAGTGAGTTCAAAAATAGAAAGAGAGATGTATGAAAATAAAAACAGATAGAGTGAATTGGTGAGTAAAAGAATTGAGAGAAATAATGAGCTGAAAAATAGAAAGAGAGATGTGTGAAAATAAAAACAGGCAGAGTGACTTTGTGAGCTAAAAGAATTGAGAGAATTGGTAAGAATGAAAAACAGAAAGAGAGATGTGTGACATAAAAACAGACAGAGTGATTCAGTGAGAAAAAGAATTGAGAGATACGTGGAATGAAAACAGAAAGAGCGAGTGTGACATAATAATACAGAATTATTGATTCTGTAGGAAAAGAATTAAGAGATATAGTGAGAATTAAAAACAGAAGAGGATCTTGTCGAGAATCAAATTGATGATGGAAATGTTTTTGGAATGACCTTAAAGTTAAATACTGGTGACATCAAAGTTAATGTTGTTAGGCATAAACTTACTACTGCTGGTTAAGTTAATGCTGCTAGGCATACACTTACTACTGACAGTGTTTGTTAATGTAGTTAGCCATAAACTTACTACTGCTGGGTCAGTTAATGCTGTTAGGCTTAACTTAGTACTGCCAGTTTAAGTTAATGCAGTTGAGGGTGATTTCATAAATACTTCGATTAAGGGTTTCAATCACTCATTCGATTAATTTTACACTTTGATATACTATCTAATCATAAACCCTAACTTAATTTTATCATTCATCATTAAAACCCAACACAATAGTCGAACCTAAAGTGCTGCTGAAAAATCTCACAATTTGGCTTGCGTTTTTGGAGAAACTCGAAGAAAGTGATGGGTTTGAAGGAATTATTGATTTTTTGAATGCAAGTTCTATCAAATATGCGCTAACGGTGAATCCTACCATCTATACTTCATGCATTAAGCAGTTCTGGGCTACTGCTTAGGCAAAAACTGTCAATGGGTAAGTGCATATACAAGCCCTAGTAGATGGGAAGAAGGTAATCCTCACTGAGACAAGTGTGAGAAGAGCTCTTCAATTAAAAGATGATGAAGGTACAGAATGTCTTCCAAATGCGACAATTTTTGATCAGCTAACACTCATAGGGTATGAAAATCTTACACAAAAGCTTACATTCTATAAAGCTTTCTTTTGCCTATTGGATATGTTCTTATCCTTACACCTACCCCCCCCCCCCCCCCCCCTATTTGCATTGCCTTAGTGCTAAGACTACTACTTGGAACAATCTTTGTTGCCACTAGGGACATCAGATGTCATCTGTCTTGCCACAAACCAAAAATTCAACTTTTCCAAGTACATTTTTGATAATATGGTGAAGAACTTGGTGGGTGGGGTTAAATTTCTAATGTATCCAAGGTTTGTGCAAGTGTTCTTGGATAAACAAGTTTAAGGAATGGCCAAACATAAAGAAATTTATGTTACACCTTCTCACACTAAAAAGGTCTTTGATAATATGAAGAGAGAAGGAAAAGGTTTTTCTAGGAGAGTTACCCCTTTATTTCAAACTATGATGGTTCAAGCTCTTGAAGAATTAGGTGAGGGTTTAGAAATACCAACTGATCCTCAATGCACACCCACTATTATTCAACCATCTGTATCATAGCCTCAGAAGAAACAACCAAGGAGGAAACAGAGGAAAAACACTAAGGTTCCTCAACCCACTGGTTCTACAGAGCCTATCACTGATGAGGCTGCCAATGAGGAGCATGTACCTATACATTCCAATATTCCACTACTCAGTGGTGAGGATAGACTAAAACTAAAGGAATTGTTGGAACTTTGTACAAAACTGTATGAAAGAGTTCTTGGCTTAGAGAACATAAAGACCTCTCAAGCTGCAAAGATAACTAAATTAAAGGAGAGGGTCAAGAAGCTAGAAAGGGTGGCGAATAAGTCAAGAAACTCCAGGGGCTTAAAAGGTTAAGGAAAAGGTTGGTTTAGATCTGCTCAAGTTGTTTCCTCTGAAGATGAAGGTTGGGTGCTCAGGAGGATGCATCCAAATAAAGGGATGAAAATTTCTAATCTTGTTGCTGATGCAAAGGTTATCTTGGGTGATGGGCTCAGGAGAGGAATGATGATTTAAGGTTTGTACAGGAGGCGTTTTGATGAGTTGGATGTTCGAGGTTTGAAAAGGTAGTTAGTACTGCTGAAGTTATCTATTGTCAGTATACCAAAAACTACAACTGCTGTTGTGAGTCTGGACTCTGGCTCTGTCCTTAATAGAGATCAAAAGCAACTAAACCTTAGCCTGTTACAAACTGGTGCTTACAACTACTACAACTGCTATTACAAGGACCCTAGGCTAGAGAGTTGCAAGACCCAAGGCTAGAGTAATTGTAGTTCAAGAGCCAAGTGAATTTACAACAACAACATCACAATCATCACAACTTCCACAAGCTAAAGACAAAGGCAAGGTAAAGATGATAGAAACTGAGAAGCCTTTGAAAAAGAAAGATCAAGTTTTGATTGATGAAGAAATTGCTCAAAAACTTCAAGCTCAATTAAATGCTAAATTGGAAGAAGAAGAGAAGCTTGCAAAACAAAGAGAAGAAGATGCAAACATTGTTGAATGGGATAATGTTCAAGCTATGATAGATGCAGATTATGAGCTAGCTGTAAGATTACAGGCACAAGAGCAGGAAGAGTTGACTGTTGAAGAAAAGTCAAAGCTGTTTGTAAAGCTCATGGATAAAAGAAAGAAACATTTTGCAAGACTTAGAGTAGAAGAGCAGAGAAGAAACCCACCAACCAAAGCTCAAAGGAGAAATCAAATGTGTACCTATCTGAAGAACATGGCTGGATTTACTCATAGTCAGTTGAAGAACAAAAGCTTTGATGAAGTTTAAAAGGCCTTTGACAAGACCATGGGTTGGATAGAATCATTTGTTTCCATGGATTCTAAAGTGGTGAAAGGAGGTAAAGAGAAAGATGAAGGCAGTGTAACAAGAGCAGAAGAAAGTAGTTCTAAAAGAGCAGGCACAAAGCTAGAACAAGAAAGAATTAAGAAGCAAAAGATAGATGATGATCAAGAAGAAGCTGAGATGAAAAAGCATATAGAGATTGTTGTTAATGAAGAAGACATAGCAGTTGATGCTATACCATTAGCCACTAAGCCCCCAATCATTGTTGACTAGAAAATCTTCAAAGAAGGAAAGATGGGATACTTTCAAATCATAAGAGCAGATGGAAGTTCAAGGAGGTACTCATCAATGATTAAGATGCTTCAGAACATTGACAGTGAAGACCTGGAAACACTCTGGAAGTTGGTTAAAGCTAAACATAGGAATACAAGGCCAGAGGAGGCATATGAAAGAGTGTTATGGGGTGATCTAAAAGTAATGTTTGAACCTGATGTAGAAAGTAAAGTATGGAGAAATATACATGGATAATGTGACAGTTTGGAAGCTATTTTCTTCAAGTGGAGTACATTTTGTGAGATTTTAGTATCTGCATATCTTTATGCTGGTAGAGAAAAAGTATCCACTCACACCTGCAACAATCATAAAAATGCTCAACAAGATGCTTCAAACTGACCATTGGAATGAGATGTGCTATCAACTTCTTAAGCTCATGACTAAACTGGTCAAGAATTCTGGAAGTGTTTGAATGCATCATCCTGGTGATGGTGAAGACTTTTAATGAAGAAACTTGAGTTTCAGAAGAAGAATATCAAGTTTAGGAGAGGATTGTTGGGATTAAAAGCTTTTTGATGCTATTTGGAAGTAACTGCTGCTAAGGTTAGAGTTACTACTGCTAGTATATATTACTACTGCTAATGGAACTTAAGACTGCTTAAAGACTTAGAAGAAATACTACTAAGTAGTTAATACTGCTAGTATATAAGTTACTAATGTTAGTGTAACTTAGTACTGCTAGTATATGTTAGTAATGCTTGAGTAAAGTTACAACTGCTAGCATAAAGTTAGTAGTGCTAGTGTAACTTAGTACTGCTGATGAAGAATGAAGAAAATATTCTAAGTAGTTACTACTGCTTGTACACAGTTAGTGCTGCTGGTATAAAAGTTAATGCTGCTGCTTACAACTGCTGAAAGATTACAACTGTTAGAAGAGTTTCTACTGTCAGAAGGATAAAGACAAGAGAAAGGATTAAGATGAAGATTGTTTATCAAGATTACTTACGGGATAAGTATGAGATATTTTTGTAAAAGATATGTATATCTTATTAAGTTAGAAGATTTGCAGTTATCTATTAGAATTATAGAAGATTTGTAGTTATCTTGTAAAGGACTCCTTGGTGTATATAAAGGGATCCTAGGTTATAGTTATATATACATTCATACGTTTTTTATATATAGCTTCAAGGTTGTAAACCCTAGTACTACACAGAGTACTTGTATTATTGATAATAATAATATTAGAGCTTTTCAGTGATATCATTGTTCATACAGTTTACTGTTTCATTAATATTCTTCTAAGTATTAAAGAGTAGATTCCGCATACTCTTTAGTATTCACAAAGTTTCTACCATAGTTGTTTTGGATTTATCCAAAGTAACTTAACCTTTACAAGCTAAGGAATCGATCTTAAGTTGGGATCAACAAGTGGTATCAGAGCTTGTGTTCTGAAACTTTGATCTAGAAGAAACTAACAAGAAGAACTCTTTACTCACAAGGAAGAGATGGATCTAGAAACTGCACAAATCACTACTACTGCAAAGTTGCCCACTCTCAAACAGGGTGAATATGATATGTGGAGGCTAAGGATTGAGCAATACTTTCAAATACAAGACTATGCTCTATGGGATGTCATAGAGAATGGAAACTCATTCAAACCAGTAGCTCAAACAACAACAAATGCTGATGGTACCTCAACTGGTATGATCTGCGTGCGCGACCAGGGTTTTGTCAAACATATGAACATTTTTGCGATTGATCCTCCTTTATAAACAATATATATCCAACTGTTGAAAGCTGTTTGATCTTCTTTTCTAAAGCAATTTCTCTATCAATGTTTCTAGATTCTTCTTTCTTAAAATCATTTTTAAGAAGAGTAATTGTTTGCATTAAAGATTCCTTTTCTTTTAAATGTTCCGAAAGAGTTTGTTTGAGACGATCAATCTCGACAGACTATTCACATGAATCTAAAACGTTATCTTTACTTTTTAAATCAACATTTTGTCCTTCTTTCAAAACTTTAACTTGTTCTTTATATCTTTCAAGCTCAGAAGTTAATGTATCATTGACACTTTTATTGTCCAGATTTATCTTGGTACAATTAATTACTTGGGTTTTTAGTTGTTCAATCACAAATAATATCAGTGCATCTTGTTGTGTAGAGGAGTTAGAATTTTGAAAAGCTGCCTGTTGTTTTTTTTCACATAATGAGAATAAGGAATGATATTGCTATCACTGGATATTTTAGTCTCTGAATGATTCATAACACTATACTGTTCAAAAGACGACATCACCTGCACACCTTGATTTATCATACTATAATCCATATTATCAGGATTGGGTACCTCAGCGAGAACATCGGAACCATAACTTGAGGTATTGGCCATGAAACTTGGTTGTGAATTAGGTACGTCATCACAATCTGAATCATATACCTCAACTCCATCTGCTTGGAAGAGTGCATTAGCTGTCACTGTGAAAGCACCTAGGCCAAAATCAATTCTTTCTCTGGTATCTGCCAAAATTGCAAGTTAGTCTTTGCTCAACTAAATCCCTGCTTCCTGAAGTTGTGTTAACAACATATGTTGCTTGAGACATTGTATCTTCTTTAATTGAGTATACGGCCTTGCTATATGATCATTACCCGTTGAACAATTACCCACATAACTCAGAGTCTGTTGTTCTGGCATAGCAACTTGGTGCATTGGATTTGACGAAGTCTCAAGTTGATTGTTGGATGGTGGGTAACTTAAAGCAAGTATGGTACTCATGAATGTTAAAGCTTTGTTTAAGCATTCAAGTGGATCATTAGTTGGAAGAAAGTATGGTACAACAAGGCTTGAATCAACTTGTATAGGATCCGCTGTTGATTGTAGAGAAACAGCTGGTGCTTGAGATGTTTGTTGATGAATCACTTGAGATGATTATGGATGAATCAGTTGAAATGATTGTGGATGAACCATTGATGGTTGAGGATAAATCACTTGAGAAGCTTGTGGATGAAACATTGAAACATGATGAGTAACACTTTGAATCTGTGATTACGGATTGTAAATCCTCTCATTCATGTTAAACATTTTGAAGTAATTGATGTATGAAATCAAATTTGTAGACCTTTTGTAGATTAAGTGATTGTTGTTGTGGTTTGAAATCAATTAACGTTCACGGGAATTTAAAATCTATGATTTAAAACGAGAAAATACTTAAATCTTTCGCGGGATTTTACACAATCAAGAAGAAACCGTGAAGCAATGATTAATCGTTGTGAAATCGTTGTTGTTGTTGAAGAACTTGAGCTTTTGTTGACGACTAATGAGCGAAAACGATGAACGGTGCACAAACTTTCAACTTAAAATGAGTATCGGTTGATTAAAACTCAAATAAGGACTAACGATGTAATCGAAATCTAAGAAAAGTGCTTAACGGTTGTTAATTGAAGTTGTAGGGACTAAAAGTGCAAAACAGTTCACTTTAGAAGGCTAAATGCTGAAATATAACTTCTGAAGACCAACGGTGAAAGACAGTATCAACTAGGAGGGTTAAAGGCTGAAATTAAAGGTGTAAGGACTAATGATGTAACAATGTTTCTACTCTGAGGGTGAATGAATCAAGTCAAGGACGAACTGTAAAGATGACTTGTGCTACAGGGACTAATAATGCCAAATTCGAAATTAGTTTATAAAATCACTTTTCCCTCCATACTGTTCATCGTATTTTACGTGGAAGTTAAAAAAATTTATATGATTCTATTTTCACTTCTACAGAATAAGTCGGTTATCGTCGGTGAAAACCGAATATACCACGTTGATCGAAAAAGGATCACGATCACAACGGTATATGTTATAAGTCCTGTAGGTTACCATCACTCGAAACCAAAAACCAGAAAAGAATTAATCATGCATAGTTTTGTACTAGTTGAGATAAAAGTGATGATCTTATTAAGATAAAAGTCTTGTAATAACTAGAAAAATAATATTGTGTAATAGGGTAAGTGAAAGGCTTGTGACTAAAATAAAGTCACAAGACTTAGCTAAATAGAAAAAGTCTAAAAGACAAGGGGGTTAAATGGTAAAAGTCTAAAAGACAAGGGCTCCATGCTCATATTGTAATTGAGTATAAATACCCATCCACCACCTCATTTGTGAGGGGTGTATCTAGGTGTTTCTTAATCTCATTCTAATCTTTTCTCTAATCCTCCTCCTCCCTCTTTCTTTCTGTACTTTCTCTCTCTAGACTAAACACTTTATTGCTTATTGATCCTATATTCAAGACCTAACAAGTGGTATCAGAGCTGCATGAGCGATTTAATGTGGTTTAGGAGTGCTTATTTCAGCAGCTTATTTCGTCAGCTTATTCAGCAGCTTATTTCGAGCTTATTTTGAGCTTATTTGATCTTATTTTGTGCTTTTTTGGTCCTGATCAGTTGTGTTTATTCTGGTTTTCGTGTCTAAAATTACTAAATTTGCTTATTTCTAGTCAATCTGCTTCTTTTTGGTCAAAGAGTCAAAACTGCTTATTTGAGTGACTTTTGTACTTATTGAGCTAATTTCAATTGTGTTCTATGCAACTGAGATTGATTTCTTACGGTTCTATCGTAAGAGTCGTGGCAAAATTTGTTCAAAATTTGCTTAATTGTGCTTAAAATCAAATTCAGTAGTTCAAATTCAGTAAAAGTTGTTTCAATACTCATTTTCGGAAGGTTGACTGGTCAAACTCGATAAAAGTTTGTTACAACAACTTTGACTGGTCAAACTCAGCTCGATAATCAAACTCGGAATCCATTTTCGACAAAGGATCTCAAACTCGAAAACAATCAACTTCTCAGAAACAAGCTCAGAACAAACCACAGATCTCAGATCCAAATCAAAATCGGAATCTATTTCAAAACAAACTTGAAAAATCATCATAGATCTGATCAAATTCGACAGAATATTTCCAACTCAGATCTACTCTCGGAAAGTCAAACTCGGAACAAATCATTTTTTAAACATGACTCATTTTTTTAGATCTCAGTTGTGTGTGTTCTTGTAACGCAAGTATTGAATCTTGTTCAAAAGATTAACACACAAAATCATCACAGATCCAAAACCAATCTCGAACACAAACTCAAACATCAAACTCAGAAACAAACATCAAACTTGGATACAAACATCAAACTCGGAAACTAACTCAAAAATGAAAAGTAATAAGTGATCTCAGATTTTTCTTTTTGGATGTCTTACAAAAGTTTCAAGATCATAATCTCAAAAGAAAATTTTCATCACAGATCCGAACCTAACTCAGAAATCAAACTCAAAATCATACTCGAAGCAAGTATTACAAACAAATAGATCTCAGTGTTGACCTTCAAAGATTCAAGATCCAAAAAACACTCATCACAGATCCAAAGTCAAACTCAGAAGTTAAACTCCGAATTTCAAAAGAAAACGTCAAGAACATCAAAGCATTCATACCTCATCTTTGTTTCGAGTAATAGACGAAAAACAAACTCTCTCATACTCGAAAAATAAATGATCTCAGAATTGGTTTTTTTTCGTGTCCATTATATGTTCCAAAGATCCATCAAGATCTTCAAACAAACAAGAAAACCTGAATCTTCATAGATCAAAATAAAGACTAAGCTTTTTGTTTAATATTCGGAAAAAAAACAAAGAAGAAGAACAACAAGTATCCACTTTTTTCTTTTTGTTTCGATTCCATCAAGAAAAGGAAAAACAATAAACGAATACAAGTAAAGATCTCTGTTTTGTTTCGATTTTAAACATAGATCTTTAAAAGACCTCAACCAAAACGATTCATCATAGATCTTGTTGAAGACTAAAGCTTCATTAACTTTTCGAAAAGTAAAAAGAAAGCACAAAACGCAAACGTTTCATACTATCTTTCTTTCGGTACAAGACAACAAGAACAGAAAATACATCATCAAGAACACAACCTACCTGTAAAGATTTCTTCTTGTGGTCTCTTTGAGTATTCGAAACAAGAAAGGAAGTTGTGATTGTTTGTGCTTCGTTTGTGTTATCAAAAAGAAAGAGAGGCGTATGGCGTGTCTAGGGCAACAAGGATAAATAGTGTTATAATATACTATCATTCTTTAAGTTTTGCTACAAAGTTTGTGGGCCTGAACTGATAGTGTGTCAAAAATCAAAATAAGTTCTGGGCCGGATCTGCTAGCTTAACTCATAATCTGTTAAGAGTTTATTTTTGTCATAATCTGTTGATAGTGTTAAGAGTTGGTGTATAATATTTTTGTCACAAAAGTGAACTTGGGCTAGATTAGTTTATTTGTTTGTATCTGGATGTATTGAAGGAATTAGTGGGCCGCATGATTTCTTAAGTAAAATACAAGAATGAAAGACTGCGTTGAGCAAAATGATGTCTATCTTGATGGAAATTTGAGAATCAAAAATGATTTGTTGAAAGATCGAACTTTAAAGGCATCCTTACTGAAGATATCAAGATTCTTGTCATAACCTTTCTTGTTGTGGAAATAAGGAATAGGTTTACATGATGAATTGAAAGAATTTCAAAAGAGTCAAAAGATGTTACAAATGAGAGTAAAACAGGTGACTACGGCTTGTAAATGATGCATTGACAGTCAACAGGAATTGTCAAAAAAGAATTGTTGAATTGGAAAAAGATTTGTCAAATCTGAGGCAAAGGGTTGTTGTTTTGAATGCACTTCAACACAAGTCACGAGAAAATTAATTCTTGAAAACTATGCAAAGATGATGAGATTTTTTATTGGCATCATTACAACTCGAAAAATGTCATTGAAACAGATTATAAGATGTGTTTGAGTCGGTTCAAAGGTCAAAGTTGAGAACATCAATGTATGAAGCCAAAGTTAAGGATGATTTTGATAAGATTGTAACCGAGAACATTGAGTTGGTGTATTATCGTGTGGCGTCATTAATTAAGGAGATATTGAACATTTGAATTGACTTACAAAAATTGTGGTGATTCAATCAAAAGGCGCGTTGGGTCCAAAAAAACTTCAAATGTAACACAAGACGAGGCAGAAAATCTGAAGTCTCAATTGTTTGAATTTGCTGAAACTAAGTTCAAAAACATTCTCGGAAAGATTGAATTTTTCAAAAAGAAGCAGTTGTTATTCTGAACTTAACTGGAATCGGGGAGAATGTTTGTGATAATGCAAATGTGAGTTTCTAACAAAGTTTTGTGAGCTTTGGTGAGAGGTTTTAACTCAACAAACAAAAAGATTTTTAATGACGTCAAGCTTGAATTGTTCGAAAGAACAGCTAAATTTTGAGGGTATTTTGAAAAATTGAAACAACGAATGTTTTTTGAACGGCAATTAGCTTAAGGTTGATGATTCTTAAAGCTGAAAAATGATCATTTTTGAAGAAAATTAATCCTTTTTTCAAGAACTCAATTGGAAAATTGAAGGAAAGTCTGTGCAAAATAAGTTTGATAAAAAATTCAATTGTAGGGAAAACCACCAGCTGGATTAAAAGTTGAAAAACTCTTAGATTTCAAAATCATGGTTTTCTCCCAAAGTTGATGTGCAAAGAGTTTGTCAAACCAGTCACAACACTGTCTTTGCTTTAAAAATGAAAAGCTCAGCTTTTAAAAACGAATGCATATTTGAAATCAAAATATTGGCATCTCAAGATATTAGTTCTTGGTCAAAAGAATATCATGATGTTGAGGACTTCTATTAAAAGCTTTTAAAAGTGAAGTTTTATTCTCTTAAATCGGCCTAAAATAGAAATTCAATGTTTCAAAATCTTCAAAACCTAAAGAAAGTGTTTCGGAAAAGGTTCACACAGGTGAATCTTCAAAACTGTTTTCACGAAGGGTTTCTTAGTTTACAACCTATTCTTTACAAAAAGATAGGAAGTTTTTTAAGAAATCTCAAAGTTTTGAAACATTTTCTCCTCATAAGGGTTTTAAGACAAGAGCTTCAAATGAAAATAATTAATCTTTTGAAACATCACACTCGTGTTTTACACCGGTAAAACAAGTGTGGAGCCCAATTAAGGAATCTCAAACTTTTGAAGCATCTTCTTCTCAAAAGAGTTTTAAGACAAGTACTTTCAAAGGAAAGAATCACGTTTTTGTACTCACAATCTCGGTTTTACACCGGTTAAAAACCAGTGTGGAGGCCAATAGCAATAGTCATTCGAAATCTTTCCAAATATTCCAAATCAGAAATGCTTTCGTGCAAACAAGAATGACTTGGCTTCAACCATCAACCAAGAAAGAAATCAGTTTCACACGAAACAAATTTTAGGATGTTTCATCAACTGACAGTATCAAAATGAAATTTTCTTATTGGTTCCCAAAACTACAAGATTTAAAACTCCATTTGAAACCCGAGTTTCAAAAATCAATTGTAATATCAAGAGGATCTTAAATCTCGTTGGTTCTCGCGAGCTATTTTCAAATGAAACACCGATTCAAGCCCTCGTTGGAACTCAAACATCTTACATCGAATGACCAACTTTCTAATTGGTTTCAAATTTGGTAACATGTTAGCACCGTGCTTAAATGGGTTCCAAAAGTTGTTGTCTAAATTCGATGTCAATGGTTTGTAATCATATATCAGATTGCAACCCGTGCTTTAAATAAAAGGAAAATGTACGTTTCAGTGCATTTATCCTTAACAACGAAAAGAGAAATCTTTTCGGTCTTGCGTATTCAAATAAACATTCAAAGTTTTGTAGCTCAAGTCAATGGTTTGTAATCAAATGTCAGATTGCAACCCGGTCTTCAAATAAAGGGAAGTGTACGTTTCAGTGCGCTTTACCTTAAAAAGAAGAGAAATCTTCTTGTTTTGAGCAAAATTTATTCATTTTTTAAAATAAAAATAAAAAGATTTTCAAAAATGTTTCAAAAGTTTGCTCACCAAAATGGTTTGTTATTAAATTTCAGATAACAACCCGGTTTTCAAATAAAAGAAAAGTGTACGTTTCAGTGCGCTTTATCTTCAAAAGAAGAGAAATCTTCTTTGTCGCCGAGCATTTTTTTATCAACATCTTTTTAATAAAGTGTGCTTGTGGACTTACGACTTCTAAAGTAAATGTCAGCTTAGGAATCATTCTTCAAATAAGGATAAGGTACATTTTTTGTACATTTATCCTCGCAACAAGAAGTTTACAACTTCTCAGACTTGAGCTATTTCATAAAGATATTCCAAATCTTGAGCTCAAGTAAAATGATATTCCAAAGTTTGAACATAAATTTTCAAGAGTTATTCAAAAGGGATTTTTAAAATCTTTCAACTTGTGTTCAAACTCATTTCTCGGGTAATCCTTTGTTATATTTTGAAAGGGAGTATAAGGTAAAAGTTTGAACAAATAACTAGTAATATGATTCAAAGGAGATTGTTGAAAGTGTGTTTATATCGATAAGCGTGCAAATGGTGAAGATTGTGTCCGGTTACGACCGTTTCCTAAAATTAACGGGATGAGGGGTGAGCAATCTACTGACTATACGTTTTAGATATTGACATACTTTGATGCACTTAGTTTAATACGTTTTAAAAATGTTCCAAATCATCTCTATGCTATATCCGTTTTCTCCCATGTGTTTTCAAATTCTCATATAGCTATTTTAATCCATTGATATCAAAAATATCATATGGTATGCTATTTTTGAGGGGGAGAAAATTAGATTAAAATGTGATCAAGAAAGATAAATGCTTAAGTGTGTTGAATATCAAAGTGATCTAAAAGACTCAAAGTGCAATCAACTCTTTCCTCCATGTGCAAAATAATGTTAAATGAAATAATTTTGAATATCGATGTACATGTGTAGGGGGAGTATTTCTCAAAAAGGTGAAACTTTCAAAGTGTTAAATGTTTTGATTTATATCAAACACTTTGATTGATTTTCAAATGGTTTCATGGTTCTGATCTTAATACCAACAACCAACTACCTCACGATGATCAAAGAAGAAATAAGGTGGTAAGGTTAGGTATTATCCCATGATCCAACCAGAACTGGAGGGATCTACCCAGGGACATTCCATAGATAGAATATAGGTCCTTAGGTATGATGGAGTAGAATGTGAATAGGAATAATGTTAACTAAGGCATGAGTTATCATCGAAACAATCACAACAAGATGATAATGAGGACGCGTTAGTTTAACATTGAAGGGGTTGAAGAATGAAAAAGAAATGTATGGATAAAAGGTGAAAAAAAGAAGCCCTCCATAAACTTTAGGCAGAAACCGAGTCAATACATAATCTATCTGAATGTCACAAAGATGATATTGTATTGAAGAAGACCTCATGGACCTGTGTGCAATGCACAACCCTTCCTAAGCCATCAAGATTCTCTCAAAAGAATTCTTGTTTCATTATCACGGAGATTAAACGCATAATCTATTGACATCTCACTCCGAGATTGTTGATATTGAAAAGGTGGCAGTCTGCTCCAGCCTCCGATCACTAAAATAAACCCAAATAAGCATCTTATTGAGCTTCTAGTCAGTAGCGCAAAAGAGATCAAATCATAAATCTCACATAGGACATAAAAGTACATTTGTATTAAACATCAAAGATACAAAAGGTACAAGAGTGCTTATTTGTCTATTGTGACATTGCATGTTATTCTGTGACATTGCGCGGAACATTCAATAGTGATACTTAAGTAAAGTATTCACAATGATGAATGGAAATCCTACCAGTGCTAACATCAAGCCAACGATGAACGTAGGTCACTAATTTGAAAATGATTGTTTAATGGTTCAATTAGTGTTAACTAGTAATCTAAGTGATCTAGTTGTTATTGTGTTTTTTTTGGAATTTGTTTTTGAGAAAACACAAACAACATTTCCTTGATTTATTCAAGTGAAGTGTTGGATTACCAAGGTTACTTATAATGTCACAATATTGATAAGGGGAGTTTGTTAGAATTGAAGTTAGAAATTTTCTCTCATGCTTAGATTGTACCCCTCACATGACTTTACTGTCTAATATTCAGGTGCAACAAGGTTATGATTATGTTTGATAATCATCAAATGCAATCAGGGGAAGAGAAGTGTTATAGCTGAATATTTCGATAGAGTGCAACAATTAGGGGGAAGAAATGTGAAGTATGTGCATTCGAATGGTTATTTATTTGGGGGGAAGCAATTGGGGGGAAGAACATCAACAACATCTCTACCTTTCAAAAGCAAGAACACCGTCATATTCATTCCTTCATATCTCATACTCAAAGTTCAAAGATACACTTCCGCAACTCTGATAAAACAAAGAACTTCCTCAAATCATCAAGTTGTTGGTCAAGACAAAAGTTTCTACATGTATTGAGGAATGGATTGTAAGCTATCAAGAAAGTATGAGTATATTGGTTAGAAGCTTCAAAAGATAAATCAAAATGGATTCACGGTAAAGAATGATGATATGAAAAGATCTCAAAGGTAAAGAAAAAAAAGGATGATGAAAAGATAAAGATCAAGATCACAAGAGCATGATTGGAACAAGACCACTATTACACAACAAGACTCAAGACAAACAAGTATTAAAGTTCAAAGTTCAAAGTCACAAGAGAAATCTCAATGATCATCCTTTAGGGGTAGATTGTTACGAATAAGAAAATAATGATCATTAATGCAATCAAAGAGAGATCTTAATGATCGTCCCTTGGGGGAAGATTGTTAGGATTAATAAAAGTGACGATCTTATTGAGATAGAAGTCTTGTAATAAATAGAATAATAATATTGTGTAAATATGGTAGTGAAAGGGTTGTGACCTAAATAAAGTCACAAGACTTAGCTAAATAGAAAAAGTCTAAAAGACAAGGGGGCTAAATGGTAAAAGTCTAAAAGACAAGGGCTTTATGCTCATTATTGTAAAAGGGTATAGATACCCCTCCACCACCTCATTTGTGAGGTCGTGTCTTCTAGTGTCTCTGGTGTTTCTTAATCTTATTCTAATCTTTTCTCTAATCCTCCTCCTCCCTCTTTCTCTCTCTACTTTCTCTCTTAAAATTTATCACTATATTGCTTATTTGATTTGAAAATTCAGACCTAAACAGTTTGCTTATTTTTGACAACTTACTCACTTTTATCCCTTTTGTTTCTGATATCCCATTTTGTTCAATACTTTGCTCCTGTGTAGATTACTAGGAATCCATACCTGTTGCAGCCTAAACTGTAACAACTCCTCTGCATAGCTTCAACCCAACTGTCATCTTTAAGAGCTTCAGAAATCTTTTTAGGTTCCTCCTGAGATAAGAAGCAGGCAAACAAGCAATGCTGTTGATCTTTATAATTGTTCCTTTGCTGCTTTTGAACATAACTTATAAGTGCATGTGCTCCTGAAGTTTGCTTCACTCTGCTTCTAGTTTGCACAGATGACTTAGGATCACCAAGTATTTGGCTTTGTGGGTGAATGTTATGAATCCTAAGAGTAGGAATGGGACTAACAACTACTTCTATTGGTAAGTTGTTGAAATCATGGACCATACCCTCTTCATCATAAGAAGCTTCATCAAAAATCCCTTTTTGAGGTTTGTTAAAGATTGTAAGCTTTGGCATATCTGAATCATCTTGATCAGCAGGTTGAGTATTAGCTGGTTCACTACCAGAATTAACTGAGTTAGTACTGGTAGCTTTGTCAAAAGTTACTTCCCTTAAATGCTTTTGAGCAAGTTGGTCCAAGTCTCTTCTAAGAGCTAGAATTTCAGGAGTATGTTCTGAAATGCCAGTAGAAAAAGCTTCCTTCTCTTGTGTTTGAAGGTTTTGAAGTTCTGTCAAAAACTTCTCTTCCTTTGAATTACTAGAAGACTTCCTTGGTCCAACTGTTGCTGCAGAATGCTTGATTGCTATAGGCACAACAATAAGCTCCTCAGCCTCATCTTCTTCCTCAGAAGCATTTGTATTTGGAGTACCTGCACTGTTAGTCACTTCTGAAGTACCTGCATGGTTAGTGACTGCTGAAGTACCTGCATGGGGTTTAGCTTGATTTCCTAAAGACACAGGAATATAGTTCATAGAATCAAGGAGATAATCAATATCAAACATCCATCTATACCTTTTACATTTGGTTTTTCTTCAAGAAAATTTACATGCAGATTTACTTCTACTGATTCGATGATAATATGTATATATAATATATAAGCAAACACTCAACCAAACACCTTTAGCCAAGGATTGGTCAAGAGTTCACACAATAAAATATATACGTGACCGGAAGTATGATTCCCAGGTCGTTATGTCCCAACGAGGCTTAAATGGAAAATCGAATGACGAATTGATAATCTATGTTTGAATATGACAGGAATATGATTGGGCACTAAACCTAATAAGCAAATGCACACAAAGATAAGGAAGGGAAAAAAAACTAGAAAGGCATAAAAACTAGAAATGGCATAAAAACTAGAAATGGTAAAAGAAAACACTTAAAACTTTTATACTAAGACACATATAAGCTCAAATAAGCTTAAGACAAACCAAATAAGCTAGACTAAATCTAAATAAGCAAATTCAGCAAACAATTAAACTAAGTTAAGCAGGAGAAACTCAGTAGTACTAACAACAGTACTAACAGTATTAACTATCAGTACTAACTTGGAGTTAGTACTGCTAGCTTTAAGTTAGTACTGCTAGCTTAAAGTTAGTACTGCTAGCTTTAAGTAAAACACAATGAAACAGGAAATAAGCGAATAAGCTAAAACATATCTTTAATTATCCCTAATAAGCACTCAGGCATAAGAATAAGCAAATAGAATAAACTAGAATGGCGAATAAGCTAAAAAACTAAAAACTGATTAACTCTTGAAATTACTTTGAAAAGGCAAACAAGCTTAAATAATCTCTACTAAAGACAGTAAACGAAAATGGTTTAATCTACTCTAAAAAGCTAAGGATATCTTAAATAAGCAGAAATAATAAGCTAATAAGCAATAATGAACCAACAGTACTAACAGTTTTAACTACCGGTACTAACTTAGAGTTAGTACTGCTAGCTTTGAGTTAGTACCGCTAGCTTTAAAAATCCCAAAATAGAACCAGCAGTACTAACTATGGGTTAGTACTGCTAGTTGAAAATACCCCTTAAAGTTTTCAAAAATCATCTTTTTCTTCTTAATTCAAGCTGATTTGATCCTAATTTGTTAAAAACAGATTATCAAATAACAAAATAAGGCACTTATAAGCAGGTTTTAATCAATAATAAGCACTTAAATAAGCTAAATCAGTCTAACAGCATTAACTCATAACTAACAGTACTAACTAAGGAATGTGCACAAGTCACTTTTAAACTAACAACTAAGCAAGATAAGCACTAAACAACATGATAAAGCATAAATAAGCAAATATAAGTGACAAATAAGCACTAATAGCAGTTCTGCAGTAAATAAGAAAAATAAGAAAGATAAAAACTTACAACTCCCTTGCTCAAAACAGGGTTAAACAAAGAGTCTACAAGCTCTAGCTTGTAT
>BQNB010039538.1:3170-47995 GCA_026074375.1 Tanacetum coccineum
CTAACACTGTATTCTCGAGTATCACTAAGGATAAAAGAAAAGAAATAGAAAAAGTTATCTTATCGAATAACATTTTAGGTGGAAGAAAAAAATGATTAAATTTTTTTTAAAGTAAAATGTTTCTTTTAAAATTAGGCTATAAATATTTAATTTTTATTATTTTATTTTATTAAAAAAACTCAAAAATACATCGTGATAAAATGATTAGGGATAAATTTTACATGAAATACATAAAAATTGAAAGAAAAATGATTTCGTAGTGTTTGTATTATACTGTTGTATATTATTTACGGTGTACTTTTTATTTACTTGTATACCTATAATCTCAATCTAAAATAAAATAATGTAAAAAACAACGTGTAAAGAAGTGAATGGAATTTTAGCAAATATTACATGTGTTTAAGCCGTAGAATAACAACGAATTTTTTCAAATGTATCGATTTGGTACGTGTATTTTTAAAAAGTAGTACAATAGTAACGAACTTTCATAAGTGTTTCATTCTGCACATTTTGATGATTCATCATATCTGATAGGCTGACACGTGACACCATCAATAACGTGACATGACACGTCATCAAAATGTGCTTATGAAATTTCGTTACTATTCTATAACTTTTTAAAAATACACAACTGATTTTAACGAGGTGCGGATTAGTGCGGATAGGTTTGGTACGGCTTTTAATGCGTTTGATGCGGCGATTTTCAATTCTTTCATTCA
Organism: Tanacetum coccineum; assembly: GCA_026074375.1. Classification (NCBI taxonomy): domain Eukaryota; kingdom Viridiplantae; phylum Streptophyta; class Magnoliopsida; order Asterales; family Asteraceae; genus Tanacetum; species Tanacetum coccineum. Next base: position 3,890 of record BQNB010039538.1, read on the forward strand.
TAATGCGGGGTTAGCAGAGGTTCCGTTAGGAGGATGTGCGTTTACTTGGTGCCATAAATCTGCTATGAAAATGAGTAAATTAGATAGATTTATTGTTTCGGAAAGTCTTTTTAATTCTTGCCCTCATATTAATGCGATTACTTTGGAGCGTTTTATCTCGGATCACAGGCCTATTTTATTACGTGAAGCGTCGTTCGATTACGGGCCTATACCTTTTCGGTTTTTTCATCATTGGTTACAAACAAATGGATTTGAAAAGATGGTGATAGATTCTTGGAATATGGCTCCGTGTCATGATAGAAATGCCATTCATAATTTTATGATCAAAATGAAGTTTCTTAAGGAGCAGATTAGGGGCTGGCTATCTACTCATAAAAGGAACTTGAATGGTGATTTAGTTATGTTAAAAGAGGAAATGGGGGCTGTTGATGTAGAAATTGATAAGGGTAATGGGTCTGAAGACTTGAGTTGTAAAAGATTGGAAATTCTTGGTAAGATTCAAAAAATAAATAATGCTCAAGCATCTGAAATTGCTCAAAAAGCCAAAATAAGGTGGGCAATTGAGGGGGACGAAAATGTTAAATTCTTCCATGGGATGTTAAATAAGAAGAGGAGTCAATCTAATATCAGAGGTATCTTGGTAAACGGGATATGGGTTGATAATCCAGTGAAAGTTAAGCTCGAATTTTTTGAGCATTTTCGGAAACGGTTTGATAAACCTTTGAGGTCTCGTGCTCGGATTGACATGTGCTTTCCTAATGTGTTATCTAGTGAACAGAAAGAGGATCTGGACCGTATGGTTTCTAAAGAGGAGATTAAAAGGGCGGTTTGGGATTGTGTGTTGATAAATCTCCTGGCCTGGATGGATTCACATTCGGTTTTTATCGGCATTTTTGGAACATGATTGAAATCGATGTGGTTAAAGCTGCTGAATTTTTCTTCTTGACCGGTGAGTTCCCTAATGGCTGCAATTCGAATTTTATTGCTCTTATTCCTAAAATTCCCGATGCTAACATGGTGAAAGATTTTCGCCCTATCAGTTTGATTGGAAGTTTCTATAAGATTATCGCTAAAATATTATCTAACCGTTTAGTTGGGGTGTTGGGTAATATTGTAAATGAGGTGCAATCGGCTTTTGTGACGGATAGACAAATATTGGACGGGCCATTCATCCTTAATGAGGCCCTCCAATGGTGTCGAAGAAAGAAAAAACGTGCTCTTATTTTCAAAGTTGACTTTGAGAAAGCTTATGACTCGGTCCGTTGGGATTTTTTGGATGACGTTTTAGTTAAGTTTGGTTTTGGAGATAAATGGAGGAAATGGATTCAGAGTTGTCTTAAGTCGTCTAGAGGATCCATTCTCATTAATGGAAGCCCGACAAAGGAGTTTCAATTTTTTAAAGGTCTCAAGCAAGGTGATCCGTTATCCCCTTTCTTATTTATTCTTATTATGGAGAGCTTACATCTTTCGTTTCAGCGGGTTGTTGATGCGGGTTTATTCACGGGTATGAAATTTAATTCCTCAACATCTTTGTCTCACTTGTTCTATGCGGACGATGCTATATTCGTTGGCCAATGGAGTGACGTAAACATTGATACTTTGGTTAAAGTGCTGGATTGTTTTTTTAGAGCATCTGGGTTGCGGATTAACATGTGTAAAAGCAAACTTATGGGTGTGAATGTAGAAGATGGCAGTGTGTCTAATGCGGCTGCCAAAATTGGATGTCTCGTCCTTAAAATTCCTTTCATATATTTGGGAACGAAAGTGGGTGATTGTATGTCTACAAAACATGCTTGGAAAGAGGTGGTGGATAAGGTGGTAACACGCCTTTCTAGATGGAAAATGAAAACCTTATCGATTGGAGGTAGGCTCACGCTTCTTAAATCTGTGTTGGGGTCTATTCCGATCTTCCATATGTCTATTTATAAAGTTCCGGTATGCATTCTGAACTCGCTTGAATCTATTCGTAGTCATTTTTTTAATGGCCATGACCTTAAACAGTAAAAAAATTCTTCATGGGTTAATGTGGAGTAATGTGTTAATCCTAAAGAAAAAGGAGGTTTAGGGTGTATCAAGTCTATATGCCTAAACCGTTAGCCTTTTGCTAAAATGGGTGTGGCGTTATATTCTCATAAAACCTTCGTTATTGGTCTATGTGATTAAGCGATTCATGGAGATGATGGAAGCTTAGAAAAGGGGAATGGTGGAGGCTATCATTCTAGTTGGATTTCTATTATTCAGGAGCTGAAGATTTTGCAAGATAAAGGGATTAATATGTTTGAATTCATGCGTCTTAATCTGGGGAATGGTGAGGGTACACGGTTCTGGAAGGATAAATGGTTCGATGGTGTTACTATGAAAGTCTTATTTCCACGATTATATGCTCTTGAAATGGATAAAATGATGACTGTTAGTGTGAAAATGAATGCAACATATGTTTAGCCATATTTTTCGTAGGGAAAAACGTGAAGTGGTGTCGAAGAGTCGCAATACAATGCGATGGTGGATATATCTCAGAATATTCAGCTGAAGCCTTGTGATGATAGGTATGTTTGGTCTTTAAATAATAGTGGAGAGTTTTCGGTGGCTTCCTTACGAAAGGTTATTGATGACAATCGATTCCATAAGGTTAATTCGTCAACTAGATGGGTTAATCTTGTTCCTATTAAGGTGAATGTTATTGCGTGGAAAGTCATGTCTAATGCCCTACCGACTAGATTTAACATTTCAAGTAGAGGGATGGATATTGATACAATGGAATGTCCTATATGCAAGGAAGGATCGGAGACATCTAGTCATCTTTTTTTCCAATGTAGGGTGGTTAGACAATTGACTCGAAAGATCTCTACGTGGTGGAATGTTGATCACGAGGACGTGAATTCGTATGAGGAATGGCGGCGTTGGCTTGTGTCGCTTCGGATTCCTTCTAAGACTAAAGGTATGCTTGAGGGAGTTTTTTATGGTTTATGGTGGTTGATTTGGCGTTTCCGTAACATGTTACTTTTTGATACGAAGATCCCCGAGAAGGCGTTGATTTTTGATAACTTAGTTGCTAATTCTTATTTTTGGTGCAAATATAGATGTAAAGCGTCGTTCTCTTGGGACGATTGGCTTAAAAACCCTTATATTGTAGTTGTTTAAACTAGCTCCTTGCTAGTTCCTAATAAATTTGCCGTTCAAAAAAAAATAAAATAAAATAAAAGAATTACATTATTTCAAAGTTTTCTATCAAATTAAATCTTATGAATTAAAAAATTGGACCAATCAGATAGCTTGATTTTGCCACGTAGGCAAAATCGTGCGATCTGATTGGTCAATAAAAAGTCAAAATTGAATCAGTTTGGTCAAAATTAAAAAATTTTGGTGAAGAAATCTGATTAAGAAAAACACATATAATTATATGTGTCAAATTTTTGAAAACAAAAACTTGAAAAAAGAGGAGGTAATTAATAAAACTTTAGTGGTTTAATGTTGAATAAACTATATGAAGTTAAGTAAATTTACAAGTTTTATTATAACTTTAAAAAATAAACAAATAACCCTTAAACATTATACCCCTAGACTTTATATTTTAAAATACAAAAAACGCAAATAATTCTTACTTTCAACAAAGATTTAACATTATTTAATTATATCACAAATCTACCCAAAGACTTTATAGTAATTTTTCATTGTCTTAAATCATGTTGTACAACCAAATAGAAAAACACCGAAACACATAAATTATCGTAAATTAAGAAAAAGGGTTTTCTAGTTATTCATTGATGTGTTTAGAAGAAATTACATTTTCTTTTCTTTTGATTTAATACGTACTAAAATTCTTACAATTGTATTTTGTGAAAAAATATTTATTTCATTGACATGTTTTCCAAAGTGAAAGTCAATGGTTTGAATATAACGAGGAGAAAATTAATCCTCTTGTGGCCTCGGAGGTTAATTGAGATGACTCCAGCTACTTAAAAGGGTAGTTTCTCTGGGATTAGTTGACTCACAATGTCGAGTCAGAAAACAGGTAAATCAAAAGAAAAAAAATTAGTAATAATTATCCTCAAGTTCATATACTACGTAATGAGAAAAGTTCCATAAGGAACATGGTAAAAAAAAACAAACAAACCGCACCATCTTGTCCATCCATTTTATTTTCATCTAATGGTTTAGATTAATTCTTATTTTAATTTAATTAAAAACCCCACTTTTACCTTATTTTTTAAAATTAAATATCTCACAAACCGTTAATCAACGAAACATACCATCGCGACGAGAATTAACTCATCTTTCTATAGAGGGGCACTTCTATATACTTTCGACGAATTTTTTTTTGATTTTTTTTTCAGCCACGTCTGAAAAAATCTTTTGTGATTTCATAAAATCACATGTGATTATGATACAAATCTCATGTGATTTTTTCAGACGTGATTGAAAAAAAAATTCGAAAAAAGAGTTCGTCGAAAGTATATAGAAGTGCCCTCTATAGAAAGATAAAAAATTACTCGTTGCGATACTTTCGACGAACTTTTTTTCCGTTTTTTTTTCAATCACGTCTGAAAAAATCACATGAGATTTGTATCACAATCTCATGTGATTTCAAAAAATCTCATGATATTTTTTCTGACGTGATTGAAAAAAAAAATCGAAAAAAGTTCGTCGAAAGTATATATAAGTGCCTCTCTATAGAAAGATAAAAAAATACTCGTCGCGATGGTGTATTTTTTTTCGTTTAACGATTTATCGTTTGCTAGATATTTAAGTTTTAAGAAAAAAGTAGAAAAGTGGATGATGAAAAAATGAGTGGTTAGGATTTACCCATTTGTTTTTTTTTCTTTGTTTTTTGAGGATCTCAACTGGCTATGTTATATATAAAAAACAAGCAAAGATATCCGCGCGTTGCTGCGGGCGTTAATTTTTCGCGCGTTATTGTAGGGCGTTAAATTTATTTATTTATTTTTTTAAAAAAAAAATTTCGCGCGTTTTTTTTATGTTTAATAGTGTAAGTTTATTTTTTCCTGCACGTTACTGCGGTGCGTTAATTTTTCACGCGTTGTTGCGTGTCATTAATTCTTTTTTTTCCCTTTAATTTTGTGCGAGTTTATTTTGTCGGTCTCATATTTAATAGTGCGGGTTTACTTTTTCAGTATCGTGTTTAGTAGTTTTTTTTATGGTCTTACGCGTTGTTGCGTGACGTTAAAATTTTATTTTTTTATTATTTTATTTTGTCGGTCTCATATTTAATAGTGCGGGTTTACTTTTTCAGTATCGTGTTTAGTAGTTTTTTTTATGGTCTTACGCGTTGTTGCGTGACGTTAAAATTTTATTTTTTTATTATTTTATTATTTTTTATTTTTTTTGCGAATTTATTTTTTTTGTCTCATGGTGTAAAATGACACTGTTTAAGTCAATTCGGAAATGTTATCACGGATATTTTTTTTATCTGAATGCGTCGGTACTTTTGTAACATTTTTTTCCTCCCTATTTTGTGCCAACAATTTTTTTTTAAAAAAAAAAAAAAAAAAAAACTAATTGGCCGGCCTAAATTTTTTTTTTTTGCCCAGCACTGTAGCTACAATGCTTAAGATGAACAGTAAGTCAACCCTTCTCTATTGATTATATATATAATTTTAAAAATCTATCTACTTCATATGATTCGGATAATATTCGTATAACATAACTTACAGAAAAAATAAAAATTATATACATAGACCTGCAATTTTGAAAGAATATCACATAGTCAAAAGTAAAGAAAGAATATCAAGAATCCGAAACACCTCTGAGTTATCTCTTGTTTTGTCGGTTTATAATCTTTGATTTGGCAAAATCTGTCAAGATCCCGAACCTTCCAAAAACCCCCAATTAAATCCTCCTCTATCACACCCAAAAGAACTACTAAATCACAACTGTTTATGCCCACCAAATGCTTGATATAATGCTCCAATGAAACTTTTATCACCAAACTGAAGAAATTATTTTTGTGAAAAAAATGGCAGTACCATGGAGTATGACAGCTTGGATGGCAAAGATGGTGTGGATGGCTTTAACTGGCTGGGTTATTTCTTGTTTGACTGTTGCTGATGAGATTGCTGGTTCTCTTCGTACTGGTGATATTGGTCCTTTTCATGTTGGTTAATTACCCTTTTTAGCTCTCATGGTTAGTGCTTCTTTCTTTATCACTTTTCATTTCTATCGTTATTCTCGATTTAGGCGTATACTTTGTGATCTACTCAATGTTGCAAAAATCGACTCCCTTGTAGCTAGTATGATCAGTGATTTTTTTTTTGAACGGCAAGTTAGTAGTTAGTGATTCGAGTCCACATTGACATCCAATTGGGCAGTATGTAAGCCTCGAACCTTCGCCTCAGGGGATAAACCCCACTTCTGCTTCTATTTATTTCCGCCCCGTCCATGGTGAGACTCGAACTTGAGACCTCTCCAAAGATACTCCCCAAAGCACAGTTGGTTTACTATGATCAGTGATTGATAGGATTAGAATTTTCTTATGTATACATTTTGTAATTTTGTGTATCACATGAACATAATACTTCCAGTACTGTAAAATTCAAATAGTTCAAACTTCACATACTTTTCTCAGATCGATTTTCACCAGCATAATTCAAAACTTAATCCGGGGATGATTGTGACCAGTTTTTTGACCGAGTTTGATTGATTATTACAGTATTGTTTTTTGACCTGGCAAAGTAATAGGCATCGTCAGTATATTGGTAGACGATACTTTAGTAGGCCCAAGCCTATTCATAGGCTTAGGGTCTCTGAGGTTTAGGGTTTTAATTACGTTAAAGTTATGTTCTATTATAAATAGACATGCAATTTTTTATTTAATCACAATTAACATTCCAACATGGTGTCAAACAATGAATAATATACATATTTGCTATTCTTACATGGTATCCAAGCTTGAGGTAACATCTACCACAAAAGGTTTGCTAACATCCGGTCATCGGCTATGCGCCGTTGATCCAGAGGGATCCCGGTTAAATAGTTTTTTTTTACATACCAAACTCATAAACGTTATCTCACAAAACCCTAGCCGTCATAGCACACTCTATGTATGTTGCCAAACCAAACAATTAATTATGTCTTCATGTGATCAATGTTATTGGCGATAAAAGTTGAAAAAAAATTGCCGCTCCTACCTAAAGGCAAAGCAAGCCATGACGTCCAAAAAAAACACGTCACGGAAAAGGAGGATGTCGTCAAGCAATAAACAACTCTGAAGCTGAATACGACTCTATCTCATGCAAACAAACAACAAAGAATATAAAGAATATGAAGAAAAGAAGAAGCTCTAGGCTTTCAACATCTAATGAAGACAGTGATTCAAGTTTTCAACATTCGTTCAACCGTCCAAAGGCTTCCCATTCATACTGCGTTAGGTCACAATTAACATTCCAACATATATATGTTTAACCTAAAACCTTATATAAATGGATTTGGTTGAAATTTTTTTGACACGTTATTATTGTTACGAGAATTATTGTAATTTTTACCAAATAAGCAAATTCTAACTCTATTTTGTATAGTACTTGTTTGTAAGCAGCCTTTTTTTTTCGTTTTCATACCGTTTTTTTACGTTTTGAACGTTTTACGTTTTCATACGGTTTTTCGTTATTTCGACCGTTTTTTTTTAACGTTTTACGTTTTCGACCGTTTTTTAACGTTTTCGTCCGTATTTTTTACGTTTTCGTCCGTTTTTTACGTTTTCGTCTATTTATTACGTTAACGTCCGTTTTTTTACGTTTTCGTCCTTTTTACGCTTTCGTCCGTATTTTATGTTTTTGTCCGATTTCTTACGTTTTCGTCCGATTTCTTACGTTTTCGTCATTTTTTTTACGTTTGCATACGTTTTTTACGTTTTCGTCCGTTTTGTTAAGTTTTCGTCCTTTTTCTTACGTTTACGTCCGGTTTTTTACGTTTTCGTCCGATTTGTTACGTTTTCGTCCGTTTTCTTACGTTTTCGTCCGTTTTGTCCGATTTCTTACGTTTTCGTCCGATTTCTTACGTCTTCGTCAGTTTTTTTACGTTTGCATATGGTTTTTTACGTTTTTGACCGTTTTCTTTCGTTTTGTTACGTTTTCGTCCGTTTTCTTACGTTTTCGTCTATTTTTTTACGTTTTCGTCCGATTTCTTACGTTTTCGTTCGTTTTTGTCCGTTTTCTTACGTTTTCGTCCGATTTCTTACGTTTTCGTTAGATTTCTTACGTTTTCGTTAGTTTTTTTTACGTTTGCATACGTTTTCGACCATTTTCTTACATTTTCGTCCGTTTTGTTACGTTTTCGTCCGATTCTTTACGTTATTTCTTACGTTTTCGTCCGTTTTCTTACGCTTTCGTTCGTTTTTTACGTTTTCATCCGTTTTTTTATATTTTTTTACGTTTTCGTCAATTTTTTTACGTTCGCATACGTTTTTTTACGTTTTTGTCTGTACATTTTTTTACGTTTTTGTCCGATTTCTTACGTTTTCGTCCGATTTCTTACGTTTTCGTCAGTTTTTTTTATGTTTGCATACGTTTTTTACGTTTTCGACCGTTTTCTTACGTTTTCCTCTGTTTTGTTACGTTTTCTTACGTTTTCGTCAATTTTTACGTTTTCATCCAATTTCTTACGTTTTCGTTTGTTTTCTTACGTTTTCGTCCGTTTTTTTACATTTACGTCTGTTTTCGTTCGTTTTTGTACGTTCTCGTCTGTTTTCTTACGTTTCCATCAATTTTCGTCTGTTTTTTTTCGTTTTTGTCTTTTTCTAAAAACGAATAAAGACGTATAAAACGTAAGAAATTGGATGAAAACGTAAAAAACGTAATAAATCGGACGAAAACTTAAGAAATCGGACGAAAACGTAAGAAATCGGACGAAAACGTAAGAAATCGGACGAAAACGTATGAAATCGGACGAAAACAAAAAAAAGAGACGAAAACGTTAAAAAGCGAACGAAAACGTAAGAAATCAGACGAAAACGTAAGAAATCGGACGAAAACGTAACAAATCGGACGAAAACGTAAGAAATCGGACGAAAACGAAAAAAAGAGACGAGAACGTAATTAATCTGACAAAAACGTAAAAAATGGGCGAAAACGTAAGAAATCGGACGAAAACGTAATAAATCAGACGAAAACGTAAGAAATCGGACGAAAACAAAAAAAAGAGACGAAAACGTAAAAAAACAGACGAAAACGTAAGAAATCGGACGAAAACGTAAAAAAGACGAAAACGTAAAAAAAAGACGAAAACGTAAGAAATCGGACAAAAACGTAAGTAATCGGACGAAAATGTAAAAAAAGGGGCGAAAACATAAGAAATATGACGAAAACATAAAAAAAAGACGAAATCGTAAGAAATCGGACGAAAACGTAAAAAAACAGACGAAAACGTAAGAAATCTGACGAAAACGTAAAAAAACGGACGAAAACGTAAGAAATTTGACGAAAACGTAAAAAACAGATGAAAACGTCCTAAAACTGTATAAACGTTAAAAAAAGTTATGATTAGAGTATATCACTTTTTAAGAAGTTATAACTAATTGGGTTAAAGTTTAACTAGGTCGACCCATTCGACCCATTCCTATGACCCATTGGACCCATTCATTTAATTTAAAAGTATGTTTAAAAGCCCATTGGACCCAAACTTCATTTAACTTAAAGACCCAAATGACCCAAATATTTAAAAAAATGACCCAATTAAACTCATTCTTTTATATTTGGGTCAAGATTGCCACCTCTACAATTAATTATGTCTTCATGTGATCAATGTTATTGGCGATAAAAGTTGAAAAAAAATTGTCGCTCCTACCTAAAGGCAAAGCAAGCCATGACGTCCAAAAAAAACACGTCACGGAAAAGGAGGATGTCGTCAAGCAATAAACAACTCTGAAGCTGAATACGACTCTATCTCATGCAAACAAACAACAAAGAATATGAAGAAAAGAAGAAGCACAGTGATTCAAGTTTTCAACATTCGTTCAACCGTCCAAAGGCTTCCCATTCATACTGCGTTGGGTCACAATTAACATTCCAACATATATATGTTTAACCTAAAACCTTATATAAATGGATTTGGTTGAAATTTTTTTGACACGTTATTATAGTTACGAGAATTATTGTAATTTTTACCAAATAAGCAAATTCTAACTCTATTTTGTATAGTACTTGTTTGTAAGCAGCCTATAAGTACTTATTTATAAGTAGAAACATGATTAGAGTTCATAAGCAATGCCAAATACCTAGAACGAAGAAGAATCGGATCATTTGCTACAAGTGTCATTATTGGTTTTAGTCATATTATTATATGTTAATGTTCATGGATAACCCGTGCAAGCCTTGTAGTTTGTCAGATGGAAATGTTATAATGGAGTATTTGACTATAACTTGGGTTTCAAATGGATTGGATCAAGATTTCACGAAAAAACGTAGATAGTAGTGTGTAAACATCTTAAACCAAGTATTACCATATAAACAGGTACTCTTGTTTGAATAGAAGTCTTGAAAAACTTTCATATGGATCAAGAATCTTGTATAAGGCATTGAAATAAATGAAACTTTTTTTTAGAACGGCAATTTTTTCACACCTATACCATATATTTCACAATATATTGGAGGCTTGAACCAACAACCTCGAGGTCTTCTCCTAGGCTTGGTTTTAAATTGCGTGTTGCGATCCGTTGCGATTAAGGTCCAAATTACCGATGCGCCTTGCGTTGCGAGCGCATCACGGACGTGCGGCGCTAATTTTAAATATAATATACAAAATATTTCTACTTAAGTTTATAATACAAGTAAATGCTTAAACATGAAATAAGTCACCTACATATTGATACTACTAAAGGCTTAAACGTTAAATAAGTTACTTACATATTCCTAACGAGTAGCGAATTACTAATAACAAAAGTAACTAAGTAAGATATTGAGAGTTCAAGATAGACATAACAAAAAGCTATCAAAAGCGGTTATCTTTCTCTATATCTTTAGTTAAGTAGTCATCAACTAATAGTCTAAGTGGCTGATGTAGGGTTTCAGTATTTATAAACAATGTTCTTCCATAATAATGACTGATGTAGGGTTTCAGTATTTATGACCGTTGCATCAATAATTAAGGACAAAATGGGTCCATTACAAGCCCTTATGGGCTTTTTAGAAAAAAGACCCAAGTCTATTTGTTGAAATATATAGATAAAAGGCCCAAATCCTAATTGCGTTCGTTGCGTCCGTTGCGAGCATCACACTGAACGACTTGATGCGCTCGCAATAGGTCGCATCCTGGAACAACCTCACATCAAGTTTCCTGTTGCGTTTTTTTCCATCGCATCACTTTGATGCGTGATGCGAGCGCAACGATGCACGCAATTTTAAACCAAGCTTCTAGGACTCTGTATGTTGACAGTTCAGAGGACTACTGGTGATAGGTGTTTGTTGTTGGAGAATAATATAATTTAGCCTTTACAATAAAGGCTTGAAAGAATATCACATTACTGAAAGATGTGAATAGTAGACACATACTTAACCACTAAGTACTCAGCTTGATTGCATGAACACTCCATTTCGGAAAGTGTTTCTGAGGACATAGGGTGGTGGTGACATGTAGATGCAATAAGCATGCATATGCAACCGCGGAAATTCTTCCCATAGCTGGAAATATATAGCTTATTAACCAAGGCCAGAATGTTTTAAGAGCTACGCACCACCGCTAATAAGTGATTTAGCTGGTTAAAGTGCATTTGCTTACCTTATATCCCAAATTGCTATAGTATCATCTGGGGCAATTAAGTATTATGATACATACTTGGTGTTGTGCAAACGACCAGTTAACAGAAACATATATACCAGATCTCTTAAACCGAGAGACAGAATACAGAGATTCTTGAATTTCTTGGGTTGGACAGAGGGAACAAGAAACTAACAAGGGGGATTTCCATCTACACTAATAGAGTGTCAACTAATGCTTTTATCGAACAACTTATTGTTGACTACAAAAAGAAATTACAAATTTGGTTTATAAGTTTATTTCTATGATTTGGGTTTAAGTTAAGTATTCAAAACTTAGTGCTACAAACTTTGATTGCAAGATGAAGCATGTTCGTATGAAGTGAGCTGTGTAGTATCTAGTTTTGGCTTAGGTTAGAGGTGTGACATTTTCTGCATTTACTTATGAATTGGTCGATTGGGTTATGTATATCTAGACAGGAATGGTCACATTAGAAGATATTAGCTTTAAGAGTATGGGGTAAAGTTTCTGTCCAACCCAAGATAACTTGGTTTGACTGTTAACCACACCTTCCCATTTTGGTCAACCTCTAAAAAATCAGAGGTGTTTGATGTAGGAGTTTTTTTTTGGTAAGGGGGTGTCTCCGGTAAATGGATTAAATATATCGTATAGTTTTAAGAACAAGATGGAATGTGGCAGAGATACCACATTAAACCTCAAACCAAGGCTTGAATATACTCTCTAATTCGATTATGACATGCCACAAACGAAGTAATAGACTGATTACCTAAAAACCATTGCAAAAACACTTAAACTACTTTGCATATAAATCAAAGCTGTTGGCATTCTTCCATAGCGAAAGTAAGTTCCGAACCTTCTCCTTATTATTGAATCTGAAATGACACTAGGTTGAGACGAACAGTGATAAACCATGGCGCTCTTTAAATCTTCGGAGAATCTTCTAGTTCGTTTAAAAAACAGCCTGTTATTCCGTTCCCAACCATATTAAAGTACAATCGTAGCAGCTGCGATGAGGATCTTGAGCCCACAATGTTTTGACACGTTGTGTGTCGTCTGTATGCAGAAGGTTGAAAACACGCAATTATATTCTCCAGAATATGTGGGAACCTACGATCTTGTGCCCTCAGTGTGCCCACGAATTAACACTTTAGTGGAACGAAATTCGAGCATTAAAAAAAGCAGTGTTGTGTGAATCAGCTTGTGTACACGCATAACGAACAACGTACCATGTCGGTCCAAGTCAGTTGCTGGTTCAACGTCCCACTGCCTTAGCTTGTCATTGCAGTCTTCAAACTTCTGCTCATTATAGCCATAACTGGAATGCGTGGCGAGGAATAGCATGCGTAAACCACACAATATGAAACCATGGGGCTTCATTCCCTCGCGGTCTTAGAGCTTCCCACGCACATTTAACCGTAAAATCTGTCATAGTACCATTAGTATCACGCCACTTCCTGCGATCTTGACTTGAAAAAAGGGGCCCTAGGTAAGTGTAGGAGTTGGCGCACAAGACTAGGTTGGAGCCTTTGCCAACCATGAAAGTGGCCAATTCCAAGCGCCATTTACAATCAAGTCAGCAACACACGTATGAATAGAATACCCTTCCCTCGTTATGTCTCTAGGAGACGGAAGTTTGCTAAGAGGGCAATGCGTACTCCACATGTCGTACCAAAGAGATGTGTTCATACCGTTTCTAATACAGCTCCAAAAATGGTTTTACATGTTTTCTAAGCTGTAGAAGTTTTCTCCATCCATAACTCATATTCGCTTTAGGTTGGAGTCCCATTTGGGCGTCCTCTAAGCTTGTATGTATTGATCCAACGAACCCACAACGACTCCTTATTAGAGACAAGATTCCATATATGTGTAGTCATTAGGGCAAGATTGAATACCTCAAGGCTGCGTAATCCAAGACCTCCTTCTTTTTTAGGAAGGCAAATATCATCCCAAGCCACTTTTGCTTTACCACGCTTGTATTCACCATTACACCATAGGAAACCCCTAATAATCTGTTGGATATCACTAACAATCCCCTGGGAATGACTAAAACAGACGCCTATATAACTTGCTTGAAGAAATGGATGACTTACAAAGTTGGAGCTTCCGATATACGAAAATAGACTTGTTTTTCCATCCCCAATCCTGTTGCGGCTTTTCGAATTGACTTTTGCAATCCTTATTTAACAGCCTAGATGAAATCAATGGAACACCAAGGTAGTTAACTGGAACACCCATTTCATTCCCACTTTTCATATCATTAAGAGCTTCAAAGGCATTAGTGTTAACCAGCTTACTACTATCACCAGTAGGTTTGGGGACTGGTTTTTTGGACTTTATATTCCAAACATGCTTCGGAGTATTTTTGTTTACCTTAAAACCATCAGCCTTGTCGGTTTGAGTGTTAGTAGTTTCCTTTCCTTTCTTTTTCTGATTTTGAACCATAGTGAACCCATCATTTTGGATCGTAGGCGTTTCCATAACAGGTTCTTTCACCCTTTTAGGGCATTGATCATCTGCATGTCCAAAGATTTTACAATCTCTGCATCGTGAAGGCTTCCACTCATATTCAATATTCATTCTTTCCATTGTATGACCATCACCCTCAACAATCGGGACAGCCATAGTAACTTCTTGTTTTAATTCTTTTTCAGCCGTGACCTCAATGAGAGCACGGGCAAATCCTATTCTTCCCCAAGGTTCAGCGCACATGGCACTCGTAAACGTGTCCAACATTATTGGTTTACCAATTTGAGTAGCTATTAAGCTCAACCCGTCTTCAGAATATGCCACAACAGGAACTTTATGTATTTTGACCCAAACAGGGACCTTTGTTACTTTGTCTTTTGACAAAGACATGTTAGGCGACCATTTGGTTAGAATTAGGGGTTGATCCAGGTATATCCAGAGGTCCTTTTCCTGTGACCTGTGACCTATACCCGTCTATAGATGTAAATTGTAAAAAGTATGTAGAACATCATTTATCATCTTTATTACCTTTTGAAAGCCAAATTTGGCCACATAGAGTGTTTCTGAGGACATAGGGTGGTGGTGACATGTAGATGCAATAAGCATGCATATGCAACCGCGGAAATTCTTCCCATAGCTGGAAATATATAGCTTATTAACCAAGGCCAGAATGTTTTAAGAACTACGCACCACCGCTAATAAGTGATTTAGCTGGTTAAAGTGCATTTGCTTACCTTATATCCCAAATTGCTATAGTATCATCTGGGGCAATTAAGTATTATGATACATACTTGGTGTTGTGCAAACGACCAGTTAACAGAAACATATATACCAGATCTCTTAAACCGAGAGACAGAATACAGAGATTCTTGAATTTCTTGGGTTGGACAGAGAACAAGAAACTAACAAGCGGGATTCCCATCTACACTATAGAGTGTCAACTAACTTTTATCTGAACAACTTATTGTTGACTACAAAAAGAAAATACAAAATTTGCTTTTATAAGTTTATTCTAGATTTGGATTCAAGTTAAGTATTCAACACTTAAAAGCTACAAACTTTTGATTGCCAAGATGAAGGCATGATAGTAAGAGAGCTCTGTAGTTTCATAGTTTTGGCTTAGGCTTAGAGGTGACAATTTCGGCCCATTTACTTATGAATAGGTCGATTCGGGTTATGTCATATCTAGACAGGAAATGGTCACATCTAGAAGATATTAGCTTTAAATTAAAGGGGTAAAGTTTCTGTCCAACCCAAGATAACATGGTTTGACCTGTTACCCCCCTGCCCATTTTGGCAACCTCTAATCAGGTGTTTGATGTAGGAGTTGGTATGCCTAATGTTGTTTGTACTTGGCCAAGAACACCCATATGATATGTTGAGTGCTGACAGGGAGGGTATTATAAGCTGTGACCCACAAGCATCTATTGTATGAGGAGGTCAAAGTTTCTAGTACACAACATGATAAGTGCTTTGGATGGTGCAGGTTTAGAATCCTTAATTCCTTACTAAAAGTTGAACAGTTAACTAGAATCACAAAGGCAGGGACGAAGCTTCACCAGTTCAATTGGATGGGCCAGGCATTTAAATTGTTCAATATTAATTTTTTTATGCATAAAACAAACATAAAATCTAGCAAGTAAAACAATTTTTGAAGGGCCACCACCCGTCTTTGCCCTTCATAAGCTTCGTCTATTGCACAAAGGTATGACAGTAGCCCTGTTACATGCCCAAAGCAAATAGGGCCCAGAATTATAAGGCATTTCTGTACCTCGACACACGTCACTCTTCAAGAATATTTGGATGCAGTAGATATTCATGTTCAAGCCTCCAAGGGCTAGGTGCTTGTAACCGCTGTCAGTTGAGCTTTTTGCTTAGTAAAGGAAGAGTTCCATCACCATACAACCTGGTTGCAAGTTGATGACTAGTTAACAATGGTGAAGATAGATGGCATATATATGTGCTATTAGCATGTGTCAATTAGCATTAAAAACTGTAGGTGTACTATATCTGATTATCAGAAATAGACCGTTGATCGTTTAAAGTGATCTGCTAACAATTTGTCAGATTTGGTTTTCTTTTGGTTAATTTTGTTGATCATTAATGTCTCAACTATAGTTACTAAACTAATAATTTAGCTATCTTTGGTAAGGCGATCTTATACGCTTTGGTTTTCGGATGTTTCAACCTGTTCCTAATTAGTTAAATTATACGGTATAGCTTATCTCATTTGGTCTCTTAAATATAAACATAGTCCATGATGACCCGTTTATACCTACTCTGGTATCTTTGCCTTCTGATCCAACAGACTAATTAATCTATTCATGGTTTAGAAACAAATTCACTAACAGATCTTCTTTTAGGCAAATATTTTGAACAGTTGCACAATTGACTCGTAAATAACACTTTCATGAAATAAGTTGAATATTTCACTAATGGGAGATAAACTAAGACCAATTTGAATATCATGCAGGTTTGTGATGATGTTAGTTCTTTTCAGGTAGATATTATATTGCAGTCGCTGGTTGGGGGATCTACTATGCAAAGGTATCGGTCATAAGCCCCCTAACAAATGCTAGTCTTCTTATATAGTATGTATGGAGGGGCTTAAAATTCCAAACAAGTAAAGTTGTGTACTTAAAAGATGGCAAAGGCCCTGTGTCTAGAGTTTGACTTTTGGTATTTGTGATATATGGTGTTTAACCATAGTGTTTTGCTATAAAAAAAGGTATTAGCAGCTGTACAAGATAGGTTTTAAGAAACTTTTTGAAATGGTTTGTAGTTCGTGGTTGTACTCACACCCCTCTTTGATCTTTGCTGTAATTGGGGAACTTCGGGCAAATTCGTTAAACGTTTTGTTTATCGTGTGTACTCCGATGAATTAAAATGATCTAGTTACAAGTTCTAACAACTATTATGTGCATATGCATGGCCCTCTGGTTCTTTTATACATTAAAAGGGTTATTGAAAAATACCATTGTCATCCATGAACCCAGTATATTTGTTCCATTACCACCGATATCGTCTCATTTTGCAATGGGTTACCGGCTGAACTAGTTAAACTTGTACATGTCATACTTTTTTCAAATTTTTTTTGCCAGCCGTTAATAAACTACCCCATTTTTTTTATTACCTAACCCACCTTCTTCTCAGGTGTCGACCCTCTCAATCATATCATTTCCATATTTTTTTTTATGAACAAAATCCCTCCTCATCATCCATCATCAATTAATCATCATCATCAACGCTAATAATCGAGAAAGGCCCGAAAAAAGACAAATCAATTGAATACAAATCCAATAAAGAAGGCAACACATTTCAAATCAAAGAATCGTCTTAGTTGGACCCAAAGACTTATTGTCCAAGATATATCATCATTTTTAATATATAGGTAGTGTGTCAAATATGATAACAGAAATATTTCGGCAATATTGCTATTTATGTTCTTCGTGTAAAATGGTATTGGATGTTGTGTGCATGAAAAATACTAGTTGACTTTCAAGTTTCAACCCATTTGTTTTATTTGACTTGTTTTCTATTTAGCCAACGGTTTTTTTTATGCCAACTTAGTTAAACGAGTAATAGTTTGACTCTTATAGATAAAATATAAGTCGAATGGGTCCATTCATAAGTAAATGTGTCAACATTGCCACCCTCTGTTATACAAGCGATTCAATTTTATTTGATTATCTATACTTCTATACTAATATATAAAGGAAAACCTCTATAATCTTGAAAGTGAAAAAAGTGAAAAGTGAAATTTTGAAAAAAGTAAACAGTGGAATGTTTAAACTATTTATGGAAGGTCTTAAATAGAATTGAAATGTAAAAAGTGGAATTGTGGAATGTGAAAAAATAAGCTTTAAAACTAAATGTACAAGCCTTGGAAATTAAGAATCTTGGTATTAAATGTGTGATGAAAAACTGGAATTGTAGAATGTGAAAAAACAAGCCTTGAAACTAAATGCACAAGCCTTGGAAACTAAGAATCTTGACATTAAATGTGTGATGAAAAACTCAAAAATGTACAAGCCTTGAAAACAAAATGTACAAGCCTAAATCTATTTTATTTTCAGAAATAATGTATCACATTAATTACCAAAAGTTGAAACTTAATCTATTTTTAGGAAAAACTTAATAGCAGCCAAAACTTAATCGCAGTCAAAACTTAAAAAAGGAATGTATACTAATTGATTGACACAAAATATCTATAAAAACACAAAAGACACACATATCTCATTCACACAATTCACTTTACTCTAAAAACACACACAACACTACACTCCTCTCTCTCTCTCTCTAAACCAAAAATCAGTTTCTCTCTAACCACCGCTGGCTGTCGCCCCACCACCGCCGGCTACCGCCGCCCGCCCACCGTAGCTAAAATTTTTTGAGGTATTGTTTATATTATAATAGATCTATATGATTTGGCAAGGTTTGAGGGTTTTTTGTTATATGTTTCGAAGATTTATGTTTTCAATATTTTTTATCTTATTATATACATATACTATGTGTGGAATAAAACTATGTCGTTTTGACATAGTTTGCTACAGTGGTGCAGTAACATGTCAATTGGGCTCCCACTTTGGGCCGGCTCATTTGGCACTTTTTTTTTTCTCTTTAACTAGGCAACTTTAAAAAAAATTGCTCGGCACAAAATAGGAAACAAAATTACAAAGTACTTATTTATTCAGATCAAAAAATATCCGCGACATGAGACCAAACACATAAGCCCATATAAAAAAATAAACTATTGCACAAAAATAATAAAAATTTTTTTTTTTTTGCTCGGCACAAAATAAGAAAAAAAATTACAAAAGTATTGACTTATTCAAATCAAAAAATACCCACGACATGACGCCAACACATAAACCCATATAAAAAAATAATATTAAACATGAGACCGGAAAAATAAAACCGCACAAAATATTAGAAAAAACAAAATTTAACACCCCGCGTCAACGCGCGTGCAATCATACTTAACACATATTTACCCAATCTCATAAAATTATATTAAAGTAAACCCAAATAGCCAAAAAAACAACCTTTAAACACATAACCTTTAAAAAATTAGCATAACATACAAATTTAAAAAAAAAAGCACCCACGTCTATGATAAAAGAAACACCGCCCCGCAGCAACGCGCGGTCAACTATGCTTGTATTATCTATTTTGAAGTCGTAACCGATTTCATGAGTAACAATGATATTTTTACCTATATGTGAAATTTTGTAAAAGTATATGGCCTATTTATAGACTTAACTCTACATTAAAATGGTCAGACTTGTTATGTATATCTCCAATAAATTAAATTCCGCGTATCCTTAGGAGACATTACCAACCTTGTGTTAGGACTTGATGTAGGATGCAACTTTTAAATCGAGGAGATGTCGGTATTTTAAAGAATCAATCACAAGGCTCTTTCTGCTGGGTCAAACTGTAATCACCCATTACAAATCACAGTCCAAACCGTTTGGTTGCCATACAAATGGACTGAAACTATCACCTGTCATCCCAACCAACTTATATGACACGGCCACCATGGCAAACCTCTATATAGTCGATTTGAAGGGTTTGTGTAAGCAATCGCAATATTCCTCACCCAAGTTGAACACTTGTACATGGACTACTGCAATATTGACCATTTACAATTACACTTATATTCAGCTAAAAGCAAGAAGTAGACGAACACATGAACTTCCAGAAACAAAGAGCATGGCGAACTAACATATTTCTTTTACAACACTATGTTAGATCACACCATCTGATCATGGAATTATGGAGAAGGCAAATCTTCCATGCCTAATATCCGTAAGAAGTTGTCTGCATCATTCTCATGAACTCCTCTTTGCTAACTTCTCCATCATCTGATCAACATAATTAAGATATGGAAAATTGGTAAACAGAAGAAACACATATTGAAACTACAAGTTCTATTTTGTTGTTTGGTTGACAGGACAAATAAATAGTTAAACAGGACTTGGGTCAATGTGGAGGATATCTTTATTCTTACAGGTCAAATGCGTTATTTTGAAGAACTAACAAGCAAATGGCTCAAAAGTTTACCCCTTAACACAATACAAGAGTTCTATGATCATATTAGTTAACATCAATCAATTGTAAAGCCGAAAAGGGTTGCGAGTTGGCTGACCTGTACTTTAACTTACCCAATTTGATACGTCCATTAATCACCTCTAGTAAACGTAAACATTACACTTAGTGAGAACTACATGAACTTACCATCACGATCTGCTTCCTCAACCATTGCGTTAATTTCTGCATCGGTAAAGCGTACACCCAACTCCTTAGCAATATTCTTGATGTCTGAAATCGATATCTTCCCCTGTTTTCCACCAGAGTGACATTAGTTTCTAACGTAAGAGAACAACGCTTTATTGATACAGAAGGTTACATTTTTATCATGATCAATAATGTTGAATGCTTTTGTAAGCTCCTGTTTATTGCTCCTTTCCCCAATTTTATCACTCATCATGTACACAAATTCATCAAAATCAATTGCACCACTGCCATCTCTGTCTACATCAGCTATCATCTGATCAAGTTGCTGAAGAACAATTGAATAAACCCAACATTAGTTTGAATACGTAAATCCAGACAGCCTTTAAACACTATAATAAATTAAGAACAACAAGGAAAATAACTGGCAGCCGGATGTTACCTCCTTTGTCATTTCGAAACCGAGGGCCCTAAAATGAAATATAACGACGCATCATTGTATGCATAATCCTATATCTTAAGATCTTTGTTACATAGTTAAAATGATGCTCGTACCTCATTGCATTGCTTAACTCCTTAGCATCGATGGTACCTA
This sequence comes from Tanacetum coccineum, assembly GCA_026074375.1. NCBI lineage: Eukaryota > Viridiplantae > Streptophyta > Magnoliopsida > Asterales > Asteraceae > Tanacetum > Tanacetum coccineum. The sequence goes on from BQNB010039538.1 coordinate 24,912, forward strand.
TATTTGTTAGAATCCACACAAGTTAACATCATATTCACTCAAATAACAAGAGTTCATTGGGTTCACGTCATACCATTGCCATCAGTGTCAAATAGCTCAAATGCTTCCTTCATCTCTTGCTTTACTTGCTGAGTAACTCCATGACGACGACCTTTCAATATGTCTCTCCTGGATTCTCCATAAAACCCCTTACAACCAAAAGTGAAAACGTAAATGAATTATCAAAAGTAAAAGAAAACATAGGTTTTACATGTGTAAAATAAGGATGAGGCAAGTGGTTTAAAACTTAAAATGAGTTCTAGTTAAAACCATTTACTTTTAAGTTTTAATTACCAAGGTTGAAATGGGTTTGATTGACTCACTTATTTTGTATGAAGCATTCCAGCACCTTCTATATAAGAAAAGTCATTGGTTATACTCGACTATCGGCAAATTTAACTCTAGGTGAATCAACTTGTGCTATGCTATCCTGATCTATCCATACCAAAAAAACTCGACTTACACCACACCCATTTAACACCTGATTGTATATATACATAATATCGTGTCTAGCGACACTTTGGTTAGTGAGACCCGCTATTCCGCTAGGCAAAATACTAATTAAATAACAATTTAGGCTGTTTTAATTCATAATAATTATTAACATCATCTCCTTAGACTAATCAACAAGTACTAACCTTAATACTATATTCACTAAAATCATGAATAAAAATCAAAAGCATCGATAAATTCTCGAGAAAAAAACAATCTCACATGACGCAAACAGAAGAACCAATTGTTTTCGTATATAATAAGATATCACAATTGCGTAAATTAAAACAAATAAAAACATACATGCAAAAGCAAATAGATGTGAACTATAATTGCACATGGAAATATGAAGACAAACCATTGTAGTTGTATTCTAGTCTTGAGATGTTTATTTAAAAGATAATATTGTGTTTTTGGCAATGTTTTGCTACCGCATGCGTTAAGGATAAGCTTGGATTCAGTCTGAAATATGGTCTTGGTGAACGGTGAGTGCCTTGAAAATCGTTTTCTAAGAATATATATCTTTTATGTCGTTAGTGCAACCGAGAACATTCGAAATAACGTTTGAACAAGAATCTATATAAAAGCATTAAAAAGATTAAGGGTGTGTTTGTTATGGGGTATGGCACTCTAGGTTTAGAATAAACACTAAGGGTGCGTTTGGTATGAGAATTTCGGAATCAATGAATGACTATGATATCCATTAACATTGTTTGGTTGATAGCTTGGAATAAAAAAATGATATAGAAAGTGATAGAGCCATACCACAGTAAGAAGACTCATTTCCTTTCTATCAACATTTCTATCAAATGTGTGGGCCATGTTTTCAGTACTTTTTTTATTTTTTTACTTATTTAATACTAGTAATGAATATATATATATATATATATATATATATATATGTGTGTGTGTGTGTGTGTGTGTGTGTGTGTGTGTGGGGGGGGACGTCTCTTTTTGTAGAATGGTTTTCATTTGTTTGACTTTGACAGAAAAAAAGAATCATAAACAATGAAATGAGACCCATTTTTATGTAATACCTCATACTTGAATTTTTATACCAAACATAAACAATGAAATCGATATCCCTAATCTCATATCACCCTCTTATGAAAACTATATCCATAGTGATTCTTGGTTGCAAACCAAACGCACCCTAAAAATGATAAAAATTGATAGTTTGGTATGCTATTTTTGAAATAGTAAGAAAGTGTCCAATGATAAAACTCATATCACTATAAAATGGTGGTGTTTCATAAGGCTTTCTGACACATGGCTTGAACTTCGAATTTTTAACGTGAAATTAACCTTATCTACACACACCTTGATACGTTAAATTAATAATAAAGGCTAAAGAATCGTAATGTACTCTTCAAAATATTCTATTTTTAACGTGAAATAAACCTTAAAAGGTCTGATGCCAGTAATATTCATTCAAATTTTGATTATTATATTTAACTTTTCAAGTAATTTGACTAAGATACCATTGTGTTCTCCATCTTCATCTTCATCTTCTTTATTTACAAACTGATATTCCAGCAACCATTTTCGACGATCATTCTATAATTGTCATAATTAAATTTATTATATTTTTTTCGGTAAGATACAAATTTTACATGATAAAATACACAATATAACCACCATTCATATTTTCTTTCCCACCGAAACACAACATTTCCATTAAAAAAATCTAATTAAACCCATCCATAACCACCATAGAAATGAAATATAAAATGTTGATTTCATTTGGGTTCGTATAAACACCCATAAACTTCATCATGTTCATCTCCTCTATGTGGCCGGAAAAAAGAATTATGAAACGTTACAAAACTTAAAATGGTGGTGATAATTTTGGTGTTGGTGTTCATCTCCTCTCTTAAGAATCTCGGCATTGCTTTTTTCGGCCATTGTGTTCATTCAAAATAAACAAAGAGTAATATTTTGATTATTGGTTCATGCGATGGTAGTTGGTTGGTAGCTAGGAAAGGCCATCGGGATCTGAGTTTAAAGATGAGAAAGATGATGAAAAATGTAAGTGTTTTTGTCAAATAACTTGTAAAATCAGAAATAATAGTATAAAATTTTGTATTATGTTATTTGTCTGGATCATTTGAGAGTATGTTTATGCAAAACTAGACTATTTGAAAGGAACGCTTTTTAAGCCACTTGGACTTGGTCCATGGTAAGTGAGTTTCCCCCACTTAATCGAAAAGTTGTGATTTCAAGCCTCGCTGAAGCATATGTGAAATATATATTTGTGAGCTAACAAAATGTCTTCAAAAAAAATGAACGCTTTTAAGGGTGCGTTTGGTTTAGTTGATAGGAATTACAATATGTATGAGTTTAATTATATAATAGAATGTTAATAGGTATCTTTAATTAAGAAAGATTGTTTGACATATTTATAAGATATGAGTATCTCTATTATAAAATTACAAATCTCAAATATATTATTGATACTACACCTTCTTAATATGAGGTATCAGGGATTCCATTTTATGAGTGAGATAATAAATTCGAAAAACACATTCCATAGCATATCACATCATTTACTAGGACTATCATTTCAATCCTCAGTTCTAAACCAGTTGACTACACGCAAACACCTAATGAATTTTTTTGTTTTAATGATTTTACTTTTCCAATTGCTAATTAGAAATGCAATAGGCGGGAATTGGTGAAGGTATTTTGTACAACAAATGTTTAACTTGTGAATGTTCTTCACCTTGTACAAGACTTGTCTTTTACAACTTGGACTAATCTATTATACTAAAAGATACAACCCCTTAATTTAATGGGGCAGTATCCATAAATGCTTTGAGTCTCATGTAAAACCAAGCCATTCCATAACTACACTTTTGCAATTTTAACCGACCCATCAGTTTCCAATCCCCCTAAACATGCATCAGTAGACTCAGGTCACACAACACGATAACACCACACATCAACAAATCACACGCACACACTTATGAGATTCGCTCAATCTCTCCCAGCCCGCGAACAGAACGCTGAGTGCGACACTCTCAGCAAGTAGTATGACGCACACTCAATGAGCGGTATCCTGGACATAGCTCTAGACAAAGTACTCACTTGGTGCGGCACATGAAAGATGTCGCAGCACCCTGGGATCTATGAGTACAATTTTGTTTGTAAAATAAATTGGTTATGAAAATAAGCATGGCCTTTTAGTAATTCGAATGGATGTGAATAAACAAATAACATGGTTAGTTTTATTCCGATAATATTTTCAGTAGTTTGACATCTCTTTACAAAACCATGAACGGAATGAGCCAGCCATATTTTTTATTTTATTTTTTCGTAATTTAAACTTAACTATAATATCTTGGCAGATGGAACATATGGACCCTGCCGTTGTTAGTGAAATCATAAGTCGGATGTGATTGACAGTGGGAAATGGCCAGAAACACAGTTAAATGATGATGGATTATTGTCCTAGATGATAAAGGTTCTTTGTGTATCATGTCCAGTCTCTATTGATGGTGATTAAATGCATTTAAGGTTGTTTTAATTTAGAATAATCCTCCTTTTCTGTAAACCCATGATGAATATGATTAGCCTTTATTGAGTTCGCAGGGAGAGTGTAAAAACCATGGGGTTCCCCTGAGTTTTGGAGGTCGGAAATTGGTTATGGGAACTAAAATTGGATCACTGCTCGGATGGAACTTCTCTTCCTGTAGCGAGTAAGAGCTTAGAGGTAATTAAACCTTTATAATTATAGAAAATTACTGAGTTAGAGCTTACGGGAAACAACACTAAATTGGGTATTTGATGAAAGCTTAAAATGCTTTACCGCACCAGATAGTGTTGAGTTTTAGACATGCATGTGCAATTTATTCTATTCTGAACTTAATTTCAATTCGCCTCATTAAGTATGTATAGCTTGCCGTTGGGGGAAAAGGTAGTTTTGTTTTATGTATGCATCAGGTACTGCGATTTTATATATTTTTTCTAAAAAGCATATTTAGTATAGAATGTGACTAATGATCAAGAAGATTCCTAATTTTTGGATTCGTATTGTGTAAGAAGAAACATTAAAATGATCATTCATGAGATTAAAGATCATATTTTGAATCGATTCTAGATGCATATATGAATTATCTTTGTCACAAACTTTTTAAGTATGTAACGAGACACATATGACACACATTGTTGTTTTCCTTAACTTCTGATGATGGTAGTCCCTCCACTCTATGACTTTTCTCATGGGTATTGATTCATTAGTTTTTTGTGTATAAATAGTATTTATGAATTCATAATATAAATAGTACTAAATGATTGTTGTTTCAGGATTCGAGCAATGGGTTGAACTCCTCACAACTGCAGACCATTTAGAAGGATCATTGTTCCTCTGACTAAAGATACGAATACTCATCATGTCATTTAGCATGCATAGGAATCATTCGCGTTGATGAAGACCAGGTAAAGACATATATAAATCATTTTTCATTGATTAAATTTGGAGTGTTAAAAATATACCTTTGCACTAGTGACAAAGAAAATTCTGAGGCCTATGCATTCATCAACCCTCCCACTCATACAACATAAAACCCCGAGCACAGTCAACGACCCAAAAACAATGCTAAGAAAAAAATGTCGAAGTAATTATCTAACGATTTTCAGGAAAAGTATAGGCAAGATAAACCAGATAATATATGTACACTGCGTGGTAGCAATTCAGCAAACAAGATATCAAAATAGAGCTAATCAAGCACATCAAGTAACAACTAACTGAATGACATCCATCATATAAAAATATTAGGACTACGGGTTACAAACTGAATCCAACGGGACAGAAGTCAATTTTATTATTTTACTAACAAGAATATTTTATTGACTAATATGAGATAAATGAAAAAAGTACATTGATATTTTTTCAATAACACTGTTTTTTAAAGATCGGATAATATGGTTATCATATTTTGATATTTGACTGACAGAATTCCTTGCGATTTACAAACACATTCCTAGTGGAACAAGTACCAAGTAGGATCTCAGAAGTAAAGCATAACAAGATCATGGAGCGTGCGGTATGTGTCTTTATAACTGTCCATCTATACAGGTATAATGATTGTCATAACTTTCACGCAAGAATTAGTGAACGTAGGTTAATGGGCATGGTTACAAAACCTTATAAGTTTATTCGTCGATGTTACAAAAGAAGTTTGGAGTGTTTAACTTCTCAAATTGATTTCTTACCAGCTGATTGTTAGTACACATAGGATAGAAGCACAATTCCAAAACTTGAAAAGTTGGTTTATCAAAAGTTTGAGTGTTGTCATCTTTTTGAAAGTACTTATAGCTTCACATTGAGTACCTTTACGATAATTCGAATAGAACTTTAGATGCAGCACCGCATGTTAATCTATATCAATAACGTTTTTAATTTGGTAGTGATGAAAATAAACCCAATGGATTTATCTATACACTTTTTCATGTTATAGAACGCCTGAATAAATTAAGATCTGTACGTAGGTTGACAATTGTTGCAGTAGCTCGAAACTATGAAGTTTAGGTTTTGTATAACATAGACAGTCGGGTTTTGTACCAGCTAAGAGTTACAAAAAGCAAATAGGCCACTAATATTATATATGGGTGTTCTTATTTATCAGCCAGCATTTTAGTACGGGTCAAAATGTGGTTATTTTGATTATGGTCAAGTTGGCTTGGATTTATGTGACCCAAGATGCCACCACTTTGTTATCCAGAGGTATTAAAATAAATGCTTAAGACTGTTCTCATAGTAAAAATTTGTTTAAACACCCTAGTCTGCTGCTAATTTTGTTAAGAATATATACCTATTTCTGATACCATCTCATGGAATAACTAAGTACTGTGGATGCATCGTGCTGAATGAAATTTGTGCACTTGACATCACGATATGTTTGATAACAATAACATGCTTCACAAGACTTTCCGAAATAGATGAGATGATTGCGCAACTTAGGAAGCAAAGAAATTGTATGCAGTCTAGTGGGGGGGGGTGTAGGCCACATTGGATACGAACCAATTCCCTTCCCTATATCAATCGTGCTAAAGTTGAATTATTGCCTTCATTGTATGTTTTGTACATTTTTTACCTGCTTAAAATATGTATTAAAATGTTTGATTGGATCACTAAACCGCATATTTATTTGTCTGTACAACGAAAGGGCGATCAAAAACTTAAAGACCGAGATTTGACAAAAAGAAAAACGGTGCCAATTGATGCTAAGCAGGCAAGCAGGGGTATCTGGCGATCCGAAGAGATGTACGCTTAGTTTTTAAGTTTTACGTGTTTGATATGTACAAGTTTGGCTAAGATTATAAGTGGTAGCAATACAATTAATAAGCTTCACTGTTGGGAGATGCAATCACTTGCATAACCGACCTTCAGAAGAAGCTTAAGGAGATGGAATCCGAAGGAAGTGGTTTTCACGGAAGCACTTCTATGGAAACACCTAACAACAGTAACAACGGTTCAAGTGTAGAGGAAATTGGAGTTGAACCAGATAAGGATCAAGTAACTGTTAGAGTAAGTTTCCCGATAGATACACACCCTATATCTAATGTAATCCAAGCATTCAAAGAAGCTCAGATAAGGATCGTTGATTTGAAAATTGGTGCAACAAACAACAATGTGTTTCACATATACATCATCAAATCTAAATGACCCGAACAACTGACAAAAGAGAAGATGGTTGTGTTTTCAAAGGAATCCGGCTCCTCTCTAAATTCATTACCATAAAAATTAAGGTATAGATAGAAAGTTTTGTATTAGGTTAGTTCGGGTCTTTTATTTACTCCCTAAGCTTGGAAAACGATATAGGCTCATTTTTTCTATGTCTTTTCTATAGAATATTATTATGAATTTGTTCGGTTGAAGTCCGCATACTATGAATCGTTGTTGGTTTTTATTGTATTCCATTATGGGTCTCTTTGTGTTTTAGGCTTGGGTGAATCCACAGTGTACACATGTTATATCCTCAACAATTCACAGAAACATTACACAATGAATAATTAGATACAACCCGTGTGCATCGCACGGGTCTGAATGCCTCATATTTTTTATTAAAAAGTGTACAGTCTACCAAAAGTCAAATCCATCCTTGTTTCTAATTTTACAGCCTACCAAAGATCACTAGTCCTTTTATTATAGGGATGGCAATGGGCGAGAAAAAACCCATAACCCATGGGTACCCGCACGTAAATGGGTGGGTAATCCCGTCAATTTTCACCCGCGGGTGGGTCGTGGGTGAAAATTTGTACCCATCAGTGGGTGGCGGGCGGGTGACGGGTAAGGCATACCCGTCACGGGTAAACCCGTGACACCCATTTAGTATACTCACAGGTGTACCCGTAAACCCACTTGTGTTAAACTAAAATTAATTATACTACCGTATTTAAATATTTATGAGGTTGTTGATATATATTAAATAAATACCAAGTCTCAAGAAAATATACTATACTAAAAGTTTGTTTGAGTTTGATGACCAAAAGGTGAATATAAAAGATCAAACCATCAAAGATATATAAATGAATACTCTCAGTTCGTCACTTTTTATGTACAAAAAAGATGTTTTATTTTATCCTTTGAAATGAATTAGTATGATTATGATTTGGTGTAATGATGTTTAATTTGCTAGTATTAGACATATGTTTAAGTATTTTGTGAACTTGGTATTTGGAAATTTAATATAGTTTCTTATTTACGCAGTTTCATAGTTAGTTTTCATATCATGGTTTTGTGATTTTGTTGCATTTCACTAACCCATGGGTTTACCCGTGGGCAAAGAATACCCGCGGGCATGGGCACGGGTAGAAAATTGTACCCACCAGCGGGTGACGGGCGGGTGGTGGGTTAGAAAAAAACCAAGGGTACGAGTGATGGGTTATTAATACACATGCTCATTACCCACGGGTGTCATCCTTATTTTTTTTATCATCTTCTCTAACTTTTAGGTAAGGTTCTAAAAGACACGCAATGACGCCGCTAAGGTCTCGCAAAGGCACGAGGCGTAATCTCCACGCTACGCAATAGACCAAGGTGTAGGCAAGGCGTGACGTGTTGAGGTTTTTTTGAATTCAATTTCGATAAAAATCGTTCTTTATATAGAAATGAAAAGGATTAATGCAAAGATAGTTTTTTGAACTTATTTCTTATGTATGACACTTTTTGTAAACTCAATATATTTGAAATATGATATAAATATATAAATATATAAATTTATAAATATTTTCATATTTTGTGACGCTTTAAGTCACGCTTTAAAAAACGTCATGACTCACCATAGCTCTTTTAAAGCGCGAGGCTTGACCATGTCATCACACCATGACTCACGCTATTAATAATCTTGCTTTTAGGTGATGGCTTTTTAAAATCACATCCATCATCAAAACTTTAAGAGTTAAGTACATTTTTGGTCCTTGTGGTTTGGTGCGTTTTTCACTTTTGGTCCAAAATTCAAAAAATGTTTGGTTTTGGTCCAAAAGACATAGTTTCGTTACACTTTTGGTCCAAAAGACATAGTTTCATTCCACTTTTAGTCCAAAAATTTTAGTCTAAAAATTTTAGTCCAAATTTACGGAATTGGACTAAAAGTGGAACGAAACTATGTTTTTGGACCTGGACCAAAACCAAACATTTTTTTAATTTTGGACCAAAAGTGAAAACGCACAAAACCACAAGGACAAAAAATGTACTTAACTCAAACTTTAATTTTCTTTTGTATTGTATTTGCTATTGAAAATCTAATAAAGCAAATAACAATTGTAAAGCTTGTGTTGTTTGATAAAAAGTGCTACTCTCAACCAATGTTTTGAAAACCGGGTCTTTAATCGACCCGGTCGAGTCACCGGGTCACCGAGTTACCGGTTCAACCGCCGGGTCAACCCGGTCTTCCACAACAAAAAAATAAAAAAATATTTCTAATGATACAAAAAAATATACATATAAATCATGAATATAACATGTAAAAAATAAAATTATGCCGCACGTATATGTAATTAACTTACTTTATTTGTAAAAAATCACGAAAAAGAACAAAACCCAGCCCGGTTTAATTTGACCCGTTTTTTCGACAAAAAGTAGTTCAACCGGCCGGGTCGAAGCAGGTTTCAAAATATTGCGCTCTCAACAATAGTACGTTTGAAATCTGCTGTTAAAAAAAAACAATAGTACGTTTGAAACTTTGAATCATCAAAACTTACATATTCAAACAACAATGTACAAAACAAACTAAACAATCAAAATGCATCACCATTGTATTGATTTCACACTTATTGAAGCGATGCTTTAACAAATTTATCCCTCTTTCTCCTTTGTTTCTTCATTCTTATAACCCTGGAGCCTTATTTCCAAATAAATCAAAGGAAAACACACCAACATACTAAGCCAATAACGAGCCGAAAACCCATACAAATCATTGCTTCTACTAACAACCACCATAAACACCGAATTCACAACCCATAAATCACTTTCGGGTTTAATGATCCTAGCAATAGCAACAACATCAACCCAAAGACAAATAACAAAAAACAAACCAACAAGTGTTTGCTCAGGAACATAATGTAGCATGTATGCAACTGTCATAGCTGTGACCCTAAGGGCCAACTTCATAACTGAGCCCGACAAGTAAAGGGTCATTTTGTTTTTGATATTTTGAGGGTTGGAAAAGAAGAGTATCAAGTGTAAGGCGATAATGAGAGCGAAAATGTATAGGCCGAAACTAGTGAAAGTGTTGGTGTATTGTTGAGTTGTGTAAAAGGATAAAAGAGCCACGAGCATGGCAGCTGTGGAGAGTGATGGCCAGAATTTGGTGGATGTGAGGAGATATTTTTCGGCATTTTCCAGGTGATTCAGGATGGTGTTTGCCATTGTGTTTGTGTGTTTTTTGAGAGGTTTGAAGGTTATATGAAGAAGGTGCGTTTTTTTAATTCTGTGAGTCAACTGTTTGTTAAGTGTAACTGTGTAAGGTTTGATTACTAGGCTTTAAGATGTGAACTCTTTGACTTTTGGAAATATTGAAGAACTAATATGTTGACTACAACTTGCATTTATAAGTTTACAACAGTTGGTATTGCTTCTAGGAAATTGCGTAAATTAGATAAAAAAAAAATATTGAACTACTCGAACAAAGAAGTATAACATCAAACTGTCAGCCTTAAAGCATCATCTCTTCTCGAGTTTGCACAATACATAGACCTAGTTTTCTTTGTCACAATTGGTTTAAACGAAACCAAAATGACAATTGCTTGACCTTTAACCTTTTTTTTAATATGTATGTGGTCACAATATGACATCTCGAACACTGAACTGGTTGCAATATAAGTGTGAGATATGTTATAAAGACACCCTCTAAAAGCAATTTATATCACCCCAATGTTTTCGGTTTTTTAATTTTTATTTTTATTTTGCAATTTTGTTTATATTATAAAATTGTGAAATGGAAAATGCAAAATAAAAATTATAAAATTTCACAAGTCAAAAATATTAAACTGACAAAAAATACGAAACATAAACTGATAAAAAAACTGTGTTATACTATAAATAGAGGGACAAAAAAGCTACAAAGTACAAAACACGTGTACTTCTTGTGGGCCAAAGGTGGGTCTTTATAGTAGAGTATTACATAGGGTGTTGCTCTGTTTTTGGGCGAGGTGAAGGAAGAAGGCTTATGTTATATGTCACCCATTTAAAACACCATTTGTACCTCCCTGATTTTTTTGCGTTTTTTATTTTTTTATTTTTATAATTTTGTATATGTTATAAAACTGTGACACGAAAAATACGGAACGAAAAATATAAAGTTTAACAGGTCAAAAGTATGAAACTGTCAAAAATTACGAAACAGAAACTGATAAAAAACTACGTTGCACTGTAAAAAGGGATACAAAAGAAATCTTCGATACCTTTTTTTGTACCTTTTAGCGGGTCAGAGGTACCAATAGTAGCACCTAAGGAAGAATTGGATCAACCTGGTACAAATTTTTAACAGGATTAGCTTTATGCTCATACTGAATGACATGTTCACTTCAATTCTTGATTAATTTCACGGATAATATGTTCAGTTCAATGCTTGATTAATTTCAAGAACTTAAACGTGTTGTGTACATATTTTGTTAAGTATTTGGTTCTTAATTCAGCGTAATTCCAACCTTTGGAAATAAAACGCTACCAAATCAACCCGTAATATATAATCATCAAATTATTTGCTTAGTCAATGCAAAGTTAAAGTATTTCCATTGAGAGATTTTACAACAGACTTGTCTGCACCAAATCCTACTCTTATCCACATAGCAAACGTCAGGGTTTAGTTATTACGGACTATAATACTGCCAACAATTATGTTGATTTGAAATCTTTATCTACGTCAATCTCAGGAGCCTTTTTCAAGCATTTAAATCCGAAACAAGTACCTAATCAAATCATGCTCATCAGATACAATACTCGTAAGTCTCATGAAAATTACAATGATTCAGTCTAGTATGCTCAGTGTAGTTTGGGTCAGGTCAGGTCTTTGTAGTCACGATCCTGCATCTATATCCTTAGCTAGGTTATGGTCCAAAGAGTCGGCTTGATCTCAGTTATAACCCAGGTGTTGCACATTACTAGAGGGGTTTATATCAATCTGGGTCCTTTAATGCACCTTTAGTCCTAATGGAGCGTCCCTAGTGGACTTGTACTTTATATTTCTACTTGTTTTCAAATATAACACATTGCGGCGTAAAGTCGCACAAAAAAGAAGTCACAGTCAAGATGTTTACATTTCAATCCTAGGATAGCATAGTCAAACAAGCTGATAGTAAAAAAAATTCATAAGTGTCGTTTACAACAAGTAGTAGAGATTATACACACCATAGAATCAAAGTAAAAGCTGACTCTTCCAATGCCTGAAAATGCTCAAAGTCGCCTAATATCCATACGAAGTTCTCTTCATCATTCTCATAAACTCTTCAGCACTGACTTCACCATCATCTGTCCAATGCAAAGACATGTAACCATTAAACCCACCAAACATAATGTTGAAGATTCAATACAACGCAAAATCACACAAACACAAAAGCCCCACGCATTTTATTGAGTATCTTGGTAATTGGTGGAAAGAGAAAAACCCCAAGTTGAAAGTTAAATTTCAGTTAATCATAAGATGCAGTCAGAAAGATTAAAGAAACTCACGGTCACGATCTGCTTCCTCGACCATCTCGTGAATCTCATCATCAGTAAAATGTTCACCCAACTCCTTAGCTATTTTCTTAATGTCAGCAACAGATATCTTCCCCTGTAGTTTAGCAATGTAAAATTAGTTTCTAATCTGAAATAACAACAATGGCCACATATTTTAAACTGATAGAAGGTTACATTTTTATCTTGGTCAATGATTTCGAATGCTTTTGTTAGCTCCTGTTTGCTGTCCCTCTCACCAATTTTGGCAGTCATCATGTATGCAAATTCGTCAAAGTCAATTGCACCGCTCCCATCTTTGTCTACGTCCGCTATCATTTGAGTGATTTGCTGAGCAACAAACACAGGACATTCACAAATGTGTACTAAATGAATATATGAGAGAAATGAAAATCTGACAGAATGACTCGAAGTTGAATAGCAACAAAAACGAGCTACGCATATGAGCAACTTTTTTCAGCAAAACAAGATTCAGTAAGCTAAGAAAAGGAAAACAAGGTGCAAACCGCTTCTTTAATTCAGATATGTTCAATATTTTGGAGGAATCCGGCGGGTACAGAGCCATTAATTAATTAATACTGTCTGACTAGAGAATTTTGTCGTTTAGAAATCATTGAGGCACAAGTTTCAAAGGAAAAGAGAGTAAAGAAAATAACTAGTAAGAATAATACTAATAAATGAAGACGGAATCCCCAAAGTAAGAGCAAAAAGAAAATCATTGGCAGTCAAATATTACCTCCTCGGTCATTTCAAAACCTAGTGCCCTGAAATGAAATCAAGGGTAAGGTATTAATGTAAGCATAATTCAATATATCGTAATCCCACATCATAAGATTTTCATGGTACAGTAGGATGAAGGATTGAAGGTCATACCTCATTGCAACATTTAACTCCTTAGCATCAATGGTGCCTATAGTTAAAAGAGAACATACCACACAAGTTAAAATCCCACTGAGATAACATAAAAGTGACTGGGTTTGCTTTTTGAAACTGATTCAGTTTTTAATGTTTAGATAAACAGATTGTGCTTCTGATTATTCAACATAATCAGTTTCATACAGGCTACAACAAAATAATCATTTGGGCAAAATATATTAGTTACTTACACCTTCTTAACCTAAGTCGAGAGACTTTAACAAACCATCTCAATTCGTTTCACAACATGTCTTGTTTGTCATTATCCTTATAACTTTCTTAAAAAATCAGAGCTTGTTAATGACTCAAACATCAGATTATCTTACTATTACAACGTCAAACAACATAAGCAAATTTAAACATTTTTTTACAGCCCAAATTTGTTACAACTTATTATCAATATCGTATAACCACTTAAAAAAGCTTGCATCCAAACACCCCCAAACCAAAGTATCAATTTTAACAACATACCAGAACCATCAGTATCAAATAGCTCAAATGCTTCTTTAATCTCTTGCCTTTTCTGCTGAGTCAACCCATGATGACGTCCTCTGGGCTTGTCTCTCCTAGATGGTTCTCCGTAAACTCCCTGACAAACATATCAAATGTAAGAACCACTTGCAGAAAATAAAAAACGAAAACAGTATATCGAAGATAAATCTAAGCTACAAGACAAATATCCAGTTAAACACGCTTTCTCTCCAACAGAGGTAAAAAACATAACCGCTAATTTACTACCGCTATATACAAAAGATGAAGAAATGAGAGAGGTGCCAAATCCCAGCTCAGTTTGATTTCTCTGCATATAGCATTCTTACACCTTCTTTTATATAAAGTCAAACCCTTGGCAGTAATCCCATATATTGTTTCCCTTCCCGTATTTCAACGCGTGTACTTAAAATCAAAAGTAGCTTAGGTCTCTCTACATAGCAGCTGATGTTTTGTTGCATCGACCTACCTAGTTAGATAAATGAGATTCACTTAACCGATCTACTTAGACAGATCAGTAATTCACTTTGATTGGTTCGTTCGGATTAAAATCCGTTTCAATATCCCAAAAACATTTTCCCACAACATTTACCTTACTATTCCATTCATATCTGGTTAATACAACTCCCCAATGTACCAACAACCACTTTTGGTAATAATAAAATCTATATTAGATGGATCATGGACATGACATTGATTATGTATATGAGGCTATGAGCTACTGCCCAAACAGAAAAGATATTTGATAAAAGGCAGGGTAGTTAAAGACGAAAACAGAACTGAGGTGGCCAACCTTGCATCTCGCCATAGGTGAGAGGCGCAAAAAGGCTAGGACCAGAGTGAAGTAGGCTAGTACAAGTTTCTAGGTAGTGTATATGTCACTGTTTGACATATAAACATAAGCATGAGCAGAATACGAAGAAATAAAATTATCAGTACCTTAAATCGTAATAAAAGAATCGTTTATAACTATGAATTATCAAAAAAAAAAAAGCCTTAAACTCTTTGGTCCAAAACTTTTGTAGCTACCCATTCCTTTAACCAGGCATGGGCGATCTTTGATCATTATCACCATTAGTTGTCTTTTTATATCGATTGCTCACACAATGATTTGGGGAAATATTTGAAACAGGACCCTTGGATGCGATAACTTTGACTACTGGTTGATGGGTCAGTATGCTGGGAATGTATTTTGAACAAATGCTCAAGCACAAAAATGGTTTTATAAAAGATAATCATCATCACTGATAAGACGATTTTTGTGATTTCTATTTATATTGATCTGCACAGAAACGGAAATGTACATATAGTACAAATGCTTTCAAGAGAGGTGAAATCATACAAATTTCATTGTATTGCTGTTGCAACTTGCGTGTCAAGATTTACATTTTTCTATAAGCAATTACTGCAGCTGATCTGCTATTGACAAATATTATTTTTATGACTGCCAATTGTAATTTCAAACAACAAATACTCTACTAGCTTGCCCTGTCATCTTCTTTATAAAGATTTGGCACACAAAGTCCATAAGGGACTTACTTTGGTTTAATAACTACGGAAGTAGTAAAGAGGACTAGAATTTACGGTTTTCAAATAATGTGCAATATGCCAGCATGTACTACTTGCATAATTCTTTTTTGCTGCACGAATTCAGAGATATTAGCTGGTTCTTTTAGATGAATTTTTCGTGGTATTGGGTAAGCCACTTGACTCATGCTATCGGTTCAATAACGAAAACTTTACTATTAAAAAAACAATGATTTAGGCCATAAAATAGCCATATACTTATATCCATGTCCCGCCTGACTACAAGAACTTTTGTTAGGGGTAAAAATCACACATTCCAAGGCATATTGGAAGTGGAACAAAACTGAAAATTTCGGAACACTTTTGAGTTCGGGTACTTAGGTGGGACATGAATGTAAGTACATATATTGTGGTCTAAACCCAATAAAACAAAATGCACATTTCTAATTTACTAGCAGCAGTTTATTCTCATGTTTTGCACCAAACAAAGCCTAAACGCGTTTCTGCAAAAAAAAAAAAAAGGGTACCGAACTATAAGCTAATTCCTAATTAAGGTATCATATAGCATCAACATGATCAAAAAAAGGTACAATATTCAACTTTCATTTTTTGTGCAATAAGGGTATTCTATAACACGTTGCCGCGTGTCAACGTAAAATGTAAAGGTTGCACAAAAATTGAAAGTTGAATATCTTAGATGATTTTGATGTTACGATACCTTAATTAGGAATTAGTCTATATTTCAACTTTGTTTTGCAAAAATACCAATCCTAGACCCCCAATTTCACTCCCTAAATAATTCCTCTAGTAAGTAATCAATAATTTCATTTACCTAAAACCTAGATTCTTATATAATTAAGAAACATAATCGATAAAACAAGTCACAAAAAAGTGAATTAACTTCAAATAATAAACAAAATCTAAGATACAATTGAAAAGTAGACAGATTTGAGATCTGAAATCAACAACACTCACCATTTTGATCCTTTGTTATAAAAATACTAACACCTTTTTTTTTTCTTTTCTTGTAATTATATGATGTAAAAGTAATCAAAATCGAGAGCTTTAAACATGGAAATTTTTTGTTTCGGTCCTTTTAATATATCTTCTATGTCACAAGAGGCCCTTCGATTATATGCCAATTGTCAAACGTTATTTGGATTGCATTGACCCATTGAAATGAGTTCGATATATATAAATTTAGGAGGTTACAATTTTTAACATAACACGAGGACGACACAAAATACACACGTTTCGTTGATCTATATATGTTTTTCAGCTATGTTTGGATCGAGTACGATTAAATGTGTCCATCTGCCAATCGCCAATCTTTATGAAGTTGTATGGATCGACCTGTAAATTCACATGCGTAACATTTAGTATGATAACAAACAAAGTCTAATAATATGATACGTATTCTCAAGCGTGGATCAAACAAGTTGCATGTTCGAAAAAGAAAAAAAAAACAAGTTGCTGCTTTCGTCGTCTTAGCAACTCGTTAAACCATTTCGACTCAAAATGTATACTACCCCGTCCTAAAATAAATGTCGTCTAGATAGACTTTTCAGAGGCAAATTGTTTCAACTTTGACCTTTAAATATTTTTTTTTGTTATTTAATACTACTTGATGCAAAATATATGAATAGATTGGGTTTTAAGTATATTTTTCATTAAGTATTATATAACAAAAAAAAAAAAATTAAGGTCAAAGTTGAACCAGTTTGACACAAAGTGTGGTTGTTACACTAGTGGGTGTTGAACCACCTCTAATCAACCTACTTCTCTCATGCGTTACTTATATTACACGCCGCTTTTCTACTAGTTTTTTACCTTCACCCCCTTATCACTATAACGTTTTGCGTTAATCACGGCTGGCCTCCTTTAATTAAAAATCCTAGCTCCACCCCTGATTCTAATGTAACCATCTTTGTGAAAGTATATTGCAATATTTTTTGATTAATATTGTACCAAAGTGGTACATATCTTACACTGAAGTAATACAGATTATACACAGCATATAAACGAAGTAAAAGCTGAGTTCACATGCCTGAAAATGCTCAAAGTCGCCTAATATCCATAAGAAGTTTTCTTCATCATTTTCATGAACTCCTCTGAACTGACTTCACCATCACCTGTCAAACGCAATATAAAAAGTACATGACTCATCCAATGGGTTTTAAAGGTATATTGGTATCTAGTTGCAAAAATAACCCCAAAACTGAAACTACAATTTGATTAAATTATATGCAATAAAGAGAATAAATACAAACAAACTTACGATCATCACAATCAGCTTCCTTGACCATCTCGTGGATCTCTGCATCAGTAAAATGTTCACCCAACTCCTTAGCAATTTTCTTAATGTCTGCAAAAGATATCTTGCCCTGTAATTTACCAGAAAAACATTAGTTTCTACCATTTAAAAGACTACAAGGTGGTCAGTGTTTTAGACCATTACATTTTTATCTTGGTCAATGATTTGGAATGCTTTTGTAAGCTCTTGTTTGCTGTCCCTTTCACCAATTTTGGCTGTCATCATGTACTCAAATTCATCACGATCAATTGCACCACTGTTATTCTTGTCTACGTCCGCTATCATTTGATTAATTTGCTGAGAAACAAAAGAATGTGTTATATATAACAATAAAACTTTAATATCACAGGATTCATAAAGCTTAACTATAAAAAACAAGGGCCGGATGTTTCTTTAATACACATATGTTCGAAGATGTCAAATTATTACGGATTAACAATTAGGAGAATAAATTTATTGTGTCTAATATAAAATTTTGTCATGTAGGAAAGCAATGAGGCACAATAAGATAAAGGGCTTTAAGTTAAATGGTAGGAATCATAGTAACAAGTGAAGATAATTTAGAAAGAACTGAAGCCCCAAATAAAAAGTAAAAGGTAAATCATTGGCAATTAGATGGTACCTCCTCCGTCATTTCGAATCCCAAGGCCCTGAAATGAAATCAGTTTAAGATACGAGTGTTTGCATAATCCATTGTCATAAGAATTTTGTTAAGTTAAAAGAAGCTCATACCTCATTGCAACATTTAACTCCTTCGCATCAATGGTGTCTACAATTATAAGTGAATATGCCACATTAGTCAAAAAAAAAACTCTAGTAACATAATGGGATGCATGTATTTGCATTTGGGAACTTTTACTGTTGGCATATTATTCAATATAATCAGTTTTGACTTATCCGTTTTATTTTAGTGAAACAAGATTACTTTTCACTTCTTTAACGTAACTCAAGAGACTCTAGCTCTCATGACACAAAACATCGCCATTTGTTAATCTCCTTTTTTGTCATTTTATCTAGTTTTTTTAATAATCAAAATTTGCTAATCGCTAAAACATCATATTGGCTTTTACTAGCACAGGTTCGAGCAAAATAAGCACATTCTAACATCATTCTCTGCAAGCCATTATATTTTACAACTGATTTTCGATACCACATAACCAATTTTAAAATGCACATCCAAACGCCCCAAATTTATAGGATAGCAACATACCAGATCCATCAGTATCAAATAGGTCAAATGCTTCTTTGATCTCTTGCTTTTTCTGCGAAGTTAACCCATGATGACGTCCTCTGGGCTGGTCTCTTCTTGATTGTTCTCCGCGAACCCCCTAAAATCCAATTACAAAGAAAGCATGAGTTGCAAAAAGAACAAAAAAGGTGAGAACAAATTATTTAGCGGATAAGAGAGAGGATCGAATAAAAAAGTATCCATTTCCTACAAAGTCTACTCCGGAAAGAGGTGATGTCAAGTGTCCTTGATTAACAAACACCCCCCCAAAAAAAAGCTTCTCGTCAAAAAATCTGAAAGTTTTTCACAACAAAGGGATACATTTCGAATGAATGAATTAATAAGTTTAGTAAATCCATGATTACTTATTTGCAATCACCCAATTACGTGTCCTGCAATCTACTACTTTTTCTGTTTTCAAGTTTCACATCCATGTCCCTGAATTACCTTATTTATCTGCATCAGTTTAACACGAAATGAAACTGACCAAATCGCAGTTATGAAAATTTTTTACAAATTTCCACCACCTTTAATTTTCATTTAAATTCTTTTGCAGAACATTGCCAACATATTTGCACAAGGTACTTTTTGCATATGTTACTTCTTGTATCCATAATTCAGTTTATGCAATCTATGTGTCGATGAGAATTGTGTCAATTACGTATATCCTAGGTACTATACAACCAAGATTGCAATTTATTAAAAGCGAACGGGTTCCTTGGATGCGATATAGTGATTGCTGGTCGATAACAGGAATAGCGGCCTTAGCGCTTCCACTACTATCGGCTATCTAACTCTAGGGATATGTCGCAAGATTATATGCAACTGGTATAACTGGGAGCTACAAGTGCCGTTATAAAGGATTATTACATATCTACTTTGCTGGCACATTATCGCTTCTATGTTACATAGTGCAAAATTCAAAATTCAAACAGAAGCCTACTCGGTCGATATATGTGGATTGTTTAAACTATCCAATAATATTAATATACTATTACCAGTCAAAAAAGCCTAAACCTTCTTATTCCCTAAATCATCACCAAACATCAGTAATATTATTTAACAACATTCTATAGGAAAAATTAAACCCTGACGTGGCCTAGTGGCAAAAGGTTTGTGCTAAGTGCAAATAGCCCTAAAGTGGTTACGCCAACGTTCTGAAAAAATAAGGGTTTACCCCGTTTAAAATCTATGTGGTGATAAGGTCAAAGCCCATGATTAAGTCGGTCAAATGATCAGAAACCAGTGTTACAAAATGAACATTACATTCTTCAAACCTCCAGTCATCATTAAATTCTTATGGTCAACCATAAAAAAACAAAACATGATCAAAGCAAACTTAAATAATGCAGATAACAAACAAACATAACATGCATAGAGGGGAAAGGTATATATATTTGAGATAGGGTTGCATGTGAAATTAAGAAGAAGAAGACTCACCATTTTTTGCTTTATACAGCTTCTCCTTTTTTTCCTCTATAGAAAGTGCGCGTTGAACAAGTTTGTGAAGGACGATCTGAATTGTAAAAGATGTATGTAATGAAAACTTGGAAAGTCAAAAGCTACAAGTTGACATGTTATGTTTGGGGTCCCAGTGAAATGTCTAAAAGTCAGCCCATCTTTTCAAGAGTTTATGAAGCTACCAACTCATTTCATAAATTCAATTTATAGATATTTTTATTTTTTAAATCAGACTATAAATACGTATAAATTGTGCGTATTCATACGTTTTCATACGTATTTGTACGTTTTCATACGTTTTCGTCCGTTTTCGCAAGTTTCGTCCGTTTTCGTTTGTTTTTGGACGTTTTCGTCCGTTTTCACATGTTTTCACATGTTTTTGTAATTGACGAGACTTTTCACGTTACAACAACGTTCTACATATTTGTTAAAAGAGGTATGCTACATCCACAAAGGTTTCACAAAAGGATTTGACATGCATTGATAGGATGATGAAAAATTAAAAGGAAGAGAGAGAAATAAATAGATGATGAAAAAATAGTTATAAGTCTTCTGTATGTACGGGGTTACACATAAGTTAAATTTATTTTAAATTTTTTGTTTAATTAAGATCATATGAAAATTTTCTCGTGTTTAATGTTTTGTAATTGTGATATTAGTACAACTAATAATTATGCACGTAGTTTTACATAAAAAAATTCATTATGCATTAATATAAGTGTTATAAAACCCGGGTTGGGTAGGTTGGTTCAACTGTGCACCGGTCGGGTGACCGAAAGCCAGATTTTGCCGAAACCCCGGTTGAAACATGACCCAGTGACTCGAGCGGGTCAATTAAAAAACCGTTTTTTAAAACATTGATTAATATCGATTAATATTTTTTAAAGATTTTGTTGATGAAAGATTTAACTTTTTTTAACTCACATAAGTGTTAATGTTGATGTTGTTGTTTAAATTTATCTAATAATATCATGTTGTACACAATATGTGAGTTTAATATGTTTTTATAGATATTTTTGTATAAACATTAAATAGATTTTATATATATTGTATTTTAAAGTATAAAGTTTAGAAGTTATAAAGTCTAAATGGGTATTTGTTTATTTTATAAAGTTATTAAAAAATATAGAAAATTATAAGTTTCACTTAACTCCATATGATTATTTAAAATTCAACCGCTAAAGTTTTGTTAATTACCTCATTTTTTTAAGTTTTTGTTTTTCATAAATTTGGCGCCTATATTTCTATGTCTTTTTTTCTCCATCAAATTTCTCCACCAATTTTTTCAAGTTTGACCAAACTTGATTTAATTTTAACTTTTTTAAACTAATTAGATCGCACGATTTTGCCTACATGTCAAAATCAAATATTCTGATTGGTCTAATTTTTTCTATAAGATAGAATCTCATACAAAACTACAAAATGATGTAATTCTTTTATTATCTAAAAGATGCTACAACTGATGGACTAATCTGAATCATTCATTTCATTTGATTAAAAAGACAAGATTTAAGATTAGAAAAAATGGAGGGACATAAAGTGTAAATTTACTAAAACTCACCCTAACTACTCCCTCATTATTTGTAGAGTTATCTTACTCAAATTGCAACTAATGGACGTTTTTTTGGCATTCTTGTACGTATTCGTACGTTTTTATATGTTTTCATACGGATTTGTAAGTTTTCATACGTTTCCGTCCACTTTCATACGTTTTCGTCCGTTTTCGCAAGTTTCGTTCGTTTTTGCGCGTTTTCGTCTGTTTTTGGACGTTTTCCTCCGTTTTTGTACGTTTTCGCACGTTTTCACATGTTTTTGTACGTTTTCGT
This sequence comes from Tanacetum coccineum, assembly GCA_026074375.1. Classification (NCBI taxonomy): domain Eukaryota; kingdom Viridiplantae; phylum Streptophyta; class Magnoliopsida; order Asterales; family Asteraceae; genus Tanacetum; species Tanacetum coccineum. The sequence goes on from BQNB010039538.1 coordinate 47,381, forward strand.
ATGTTTTCGCACGTTTCCACTCGTTTTCGCACGTTTTCTTCCGTTATCACACGTTTTCTTTCATTTTCGTCCGTTTTAATACGTTTTCTCACGTTCTCGTTCGTTTTTATATGTTTTCATACGTTTTCGTCCGTTTTCAAACGTTTCCGTCCGTTTTCACACGCTTTCGTCCGTTTTCATATACGATTTTGATATGTGTGAAAACACATATTTGTTTTATATCAAAAATGGCTCTAAAAAGACAAAATTATGCTTAAAATGCTTGTATATTGCTTGTTTTGTCTTTGTGAATATGTAGGTATGGATAATGCAAATATCACAAGAAAACGGCCAAAACCGGACAAACACGGACACGGGAAAGGAAAGAGAATACAAGAGCCGGGAGAATGCTATCAAGGTCAAAAGTCAACTCTTGGTCAACTTTGGTCAACAAGTCAAACCTGGTCAAACATGGAAAGACAAAACCCAAATCAACCCCTTAAAATAAACCAAAATTGCAACAATGGTCCCTAAGCCCTAACGGTGTTAACTTTTTAATATATAAAGAGTTAACACTTGTTATCTCTTTTATAATAACATGTTAACCTTACCAAGCCCAATTCCAAAAGAACACCC
>BQNB010039539.1:0-47995 GCA_026074375.1 Tanacetum coccineum
TTGGAAATGAAACTATGGAGATATTTTAATTTAACGGGTTGAACGTAAATTACCCAAAGTATAATATTCACCCGAGATGAATATTAAAGGGTAATTTATTACAAAACACCAAACACAAACCCTAAAATGGTTGGGTTGGTCGTTCGAACCCTAAGGGGGGTGTCACACCCTCATATTTGCAGCGAAAGATAACGGGGCATGAATTTCATGGAACAAAGTCACAACTTATATTAAATGACATTTATATGAGTCATTGAAAATATATGTTTGATTACAACAATAAAGTTTTAACAAAAGGGTATAGTTTTAAGGGTTCACAACATAAATAAAAGAAGATTTTTATACATAACCAAACACTATTGGTAATGTAAAGAAGTCTCTGATGAAATGAGGTCGCAAAATATGACTCTAGAATGATGCTCCAAATGCTATCCATGATACGTGCAACTAAGGACCTGAGAATAACATGCTAAAATGGGTCAACATAAATTTGGTGAGTTCATAACTTTAAAGTTAAGTAAATAACGACATGGACCACAAGATTTAGTTAGTATTGTATCATACACAATATCATGAAAAATATTACTATTGCACCAAACTAATGAAACCGAAGCCTTAATTGTTTTGTTTTGTGCCCCTATAAATGTTCCATTCCAAGAACACCCATAGTCCATCAAATGATTATGCGTCTGTTTGACAAACCAGTCAAGTAAGAACTACAAACCGAACGAGGGTGTCAACCCTATAGATCTATTCACAACATTTATGCTTAGTCACGTAACTAACGATTCATCATAGTGAGGCCTTAGTGGAATGATGTGTAACTTAGGTAATACGTAAATGTTTAGAGTACTTGTGTCTATAAAAATAAATGAGCATGTATTCTCACCCCGTAGTAGTTAAAAACAAGTAAAGTAGGGCTATGAGACTGACCTCGACAAGTGATAGTAACAAGGGTAAATAAGCAAGATTGACGTTTAGGGTGTGACCTAACCGCGACATATATCAATAAGACGTCTTAAGGTCACAATGATATGTTCTATATGCAAATAAGTTTTGAGCTTGATGGTGTCCACATTAGTGTTGCCATATCAGAACATTCCGCAAATCTCAACGAATTCGGCGATGTGCTTATGCGAATCGGCCGGCGCGCGGCCGTCAAATTGTCGGTCTTTGATCATTGAGAGGTGATGACCTTTCACGGTAAAATTATCTCCAAGATCAATTGCAACGATAGCGGCCCCGGGAGTGGGTGCTACTGCTTAGTTGTTCCCCCACATGGGTCGGTCGTTGGCCATTGGAATTGGTAGATCAAGAAATGGGTTGTAGACGACTAAGGCTTCGAAAAGGTTTTCAAAAAGTAGGTATTTAACTTTAGGAACTCGGTCTTCTAAGGGTACGAATGGGTTTCTCTTCTTTTTCTTCTACTTGGTTTGGTGGATGAAACGTTCGGGTTCTAAATAAGGACTAGTTGGTTCTTGTTCAGAAGAACGGGTGTGCATTCAGGGGCAAAACACAACTAGGAGTGGATCTGAGTAGAGACCGTTCTGAGAAAAAGGTATGAAAGGTGGTACAAAAAGTGAAACGGGGCTGCTCAGGAGGTTCCAACCGGGCGGCTGGTGGTGGTGTTTGGTCGTGAGAGACAAGTCGGGCGGCTCGTAGGTCAGCCGGACAGCTGGTTGTTACTGAAAGAATTTTTTTTGAAAACAAGGACGGGGCACCAAGAAATAATTGAGGTATGAAATTTAAAACTAAAACACGATCAAATCCCCGGCAGCGGCGCCAAAAACTTGATGCGTGCGATACGGGTAAGTTTTAAATTTATAACTCGGTTACCGAATTTCTTAGTAACACATACGAGCAAGTGTACTCGTCCGTTGGTAGCAAGAGATTATATGGTAAGCCGGGATCGTTCACGAGGATTAGAGTATTTTAGTGATGTTTTAAAATTCGACAATTACAATCCTAACAAGCAAGCAATAATTTTGATGAAGATTCAAATGATTAAAAGACTACACTTGATTAGATTAGTTTGGGAAATCCGATTTGATATGATTGTGATGAACATCTTAACATGTTGATTATAAGAATTAGATGGTGATCTAATCTATTGTTTTCAAAACCTTTAATCTTCGTCAAGATCTTAAGTGACAAAAACAAGCTTTAAGTTTAATCAATCAATTCAAGACTAGTTCAAGTTTAATTCGCTTGATTTGCGGTTCATTTCAAAAACTTGTTAACACCCACAATTATGTTTCTTGTTAGATCAAACCGTTTAGGAAATGGTCAATACAAAAGGTAGCCGATCATAGACAAAAAGGCGACAATTGATTGATAACAATACCCCTTTCGACCTATGATACTATTAACAATCAATCCGGTTTGATAAAACAATGTCACATGAAACATAAGCATAGATGGATCTTAGAAATAGCTTGAAATTGAGTAAAAACATGTTATCACAATCACAATCAAATCATCATACCGCAAACATCATCTAATCAAGTGCATAAAAACACTAGCCACTCATAGCAAACAAAGACATAATTCTAGAAATCATAGTATTAGAAAACATGATTAAAAGGTCTTACAAAAGTTGTAAAAGATTACAAGAGATGAGGCTTTGATGCCTTGAAGAACAATGGTGAACTCTTAATGATCTTGACCTCTTAAGATGGCTTCCTTCTTCTTCTAACTTCTGAGATTTTCCTAAGTTTCTAAGAAAGTTTATGGCTTTGAGAGAGAGTGGAGATGATTTAGTAGAGAGAATAGTTGGTGGAAATTATTGGATGTTTTTGATGATGAAAAACACTAGCCAAAGACCTCTATTTATACTACTAGAAAGACCCAGGGGTATTGAATGCTTTTCTTAGAGCCAAAGAACTAATAAATGCCAGTAAAAAGAGATCTAGATCCTTCTAGGTCGGTTATGGAGCTTCAAGAAACAAATGGAAAAAAGACGAACTTACACGAGCCAGGCAGCTCGGGCTCTCTGCCGTGTGGCTGCTCCTCAGCTGGGTGGCTCTCTCTCCAGTTGGGCGGCTGGCCATACGCACCCACATACACATTTCTTGATTTTGCGTTCAAGCTTCCCGTTTGAGTTGTGTTGGGTCGTGGATCATTATTCTTCATCATAACTTCATTTTAACTCTATCTTGGGACTTGGAAGTCTAAATAGTTGTTTCTTTTATTCTTGAAATACTTCTGAACTTGATCTTGATCCAGGATTCTTTGTACTTGTATAAAACTTCGTTTCTTCGTCTTTTTTCTTCACTTTCCTGTACTTGGCTACAAATATTCATGCAAACATACTTTGATACAATTAAGTAGCAAAACCATAGATATATAGCCAAATAACTTATACAAAAGCACAGATAACGCTACTAAAAGCATACTCAATATGAGCGTTATCAAATCCCCCCACACTTAACCTTTGCTTGCCCTCAAGCAAATCTAGAATTAAAGAAAGCAAATTCACATGGTACATGAGAATAATTAGAAAAATATGATGCAGGTCTACCAGGTACAAGTACGAGATAAGACTCATTGTTTAGGTTCTATTGGTGAAAAATTGAGATGTTTGACAATACCCATTAATTTTCTTGCTTGATTAACATATTTATATGCACCTCACAAAAAATAAATTAAGTATAATGCACTCATCACTCATTTTATTATTTGGTGGTGTAAGTAATGAAAATCACACTCATAGCTCAGTCATGACTAAATTTATTACCATAAGCTTGTACAAGAAACAAAACAAATTCGATGGGGCGTAAGCACCAAGTGTACATATCTAAAGATGCAGTTATCGGGTTGTATCGTTTTAGGCTTCGGGTCTAGTGGGTATGGATAAGGCATGGAAATGTTTGAGTGAGGTGTGCAACCAAGTAACATAAGTCAAAAGTCTACAAACCAAGCGTCGCTAGCTACCACATTCCGCTCTCCATATGAATTTTGAATGATGATACACTTTATTATATATTTTTTTTCGTATCACATCTTGGCACATTGGCCAATCGATGCCAATTTTTCTTCTTCTTCCTTTATCATTATATTATTAAGCTCATTGGCTTTTATTCTCTCTTTTTTAACACTAATATTCGACCAACCTCAGGTCGATGATCATCATATACATGCAATAAGCAAAATGTCAAAAGACATGGAGTTAGCAACTTTCTCAAAATTCATAAGGATTTCCCACATAACAACCATCATTCCAATTAGTTAGCGACCAACCAATATACTTTGACTTGGGTAAGGCTAGGCTAACTGGTGTATATTTTCTTTGGTGGATTTAACAATTAAGACCAGGATGGCTCATCTAGTGCTAAAAGTGAGCACTAACAAATGGGTCCATATGAAAGATTGACTTAACGCTCAAGGCATTAAGGTATAAATGGAAGGCCATTTGGGTTTATTCCTAATTTGCTTCTTTATCACGCACATACACTTATCATCACATAAGTGTGATCTCACTGCGGGTTCGTAATGATTTACAAGCACAAGTTCTAGAATAAATAAAATCATCGGCACACTCATAGCAAAAAGATTGAGCATAGAAGATGTATGCTACATAAGAAATAGGATCAAATCCTCACAATTTAGTAGAAGGGCTATAATATATGCTAGCAAATGTTATCGATCCCAGAATGGACTTCAATAATAATCGGGACACATCTTAATTTTTTAAAGATTACAGATTTTACCAGTGGATTAATCTAGTTATTCTAATATATTATCCTAAAAGCGTGAAAACAACTAGATCATGAAGGCAAACAAGTACACAAAATTTAAAAATTAGCCTAGAAATATGAAAATTTTAAAAATATGCCTCGTTTTCCTTATTTACTCCCCCACACTTAAGTTTAGCATTGCCCTCAATGCGACAAAACGAACAAAGCACAAAATAGGAAAATAAGAGTAAGAGTAAACCAGGCATCCGAGCATGAGAGGTAGCACTTGAGCTCCATACGCTTCTGGCATCATCACCTGCATTAATCTTATACAAATATGAAATGCACAATATTTTTGGATTTTTGTTGTTTTTGTTTTTATATTTTTATTTTTTTTATTTTTATAAATTTAAGAAAAAGGTAATGCTATACCCCACACTTAAGATTGAACATGGGTTTGAAAAATTAGGGTGTAAACAAAAAAAACTGAAAGTTAAAATACTAAAAATACATGGGTTACCTTTCGAGTAGCGCTTATTTTATTAACGAGTCATCAGCCGGACTCGTACTCTTACTGTTTTATTTTTTTGAGTGGATATTCCTCACTCGGCTCATTTTTTACGTAAAGAAAATTTCCTTTTACTATCCCTTCGCCAGTCTCATCCAGATCATACAACTTAGCTTTGTTACAGGTGTTTTCTACTACGCTGTATATGAATGGTTTCTCCGCGACCCATGGCATGGTTTTGCGATAATCTGCTGGGAACGGTGCCATGAACGAAATAGCTTTCATTTTTCCTTCTTCGCATATGAAGTGAATTTCCTCACTGGAGAGTTCATTCGGTTACTCCTCATCATGATAAAGTTTAACACGATGTCCATTGACAATAAAGCTTCCTCCGTGCTTATCATATAGCTCAACATAACCAGATAGAAAGCCATGTTTGACCCCGAATGGTCCATACCATTTTGATCTGAGCTTTGGAGCTTTGCACTTGTATTTGGAATTGTATAAGAGAACTTTATCTCCGGCCTTAAATTCTTTCTGGATTCTAAGTTTCCTATCATGATAAGCCTTGGTTCGAGATTTGTAGAGTTTAAAATTCTCATACGCTTAGAGTCTTAATCTTCGAGTTCATGCATTTGCAAGAATCATTTTTCTCTTGCGATTTTGAGATCAGGGTTACAGCTTCTTAGGGCCCAATAAGCATGATGTTCTATTTCGAACATCAAGTGACATGTTTTCCCATACAACAACTGGTATGGAGTAGTGCCGATTAGAGTTTTGTATGTCGTACGTAATGCCGACAAAGCATCATCAAGTTTTCTTGACCAAACGGAAGGGTTGTCCTGTATCATTTTTTCGAGAATTCTTTTTAAGGCTCTGTTGGTGTTTTTAACTTTGCCACTGGTTTGTGGATGGTAGGCTATAGCAAAACGATGGTGAACTCCATATCGTTTTAAAACTTTCTCCATTTGTTTGTTACATAAGTGAGTACCTTTGTCACTTATTAAAGCTTTTGGAATACCAAATCGAGAGAAAATATTTTTTAGGAAATTGATTACAACTCATGCATCATTGGTGGGTAAAGCTTCAGCTTCTCCCATTTGGATATGTAATCAACAGCAACGAGAATGTATCCGAACTTATGGGATTTAGAAAATGGTCTCATGAAATCGATTCCCCATATGTCGAATATTTCACTGACTTGGATGTTGTTTTGAGGTATCTCATCTCTTCGTGAGAGGCTACCAGAACGTTGGTAAACATCACAGTTTTAAACTAGAGTATAAGTTTCCTTGAAAATTGTTGGCCAATAGAAACCAGCATAAAAAACTTTCTTTGCTGTGGTGGAAGGACCACAATGTCCCCCAGTTGGGCATGATGACATTCATCAAGAATTTTTAGGGTTTCGGAACCGTAAACACATCTCCTGATCATCCCATCGGGGCACATTTTAAAGAGATACGGTTCGTCCCATAAATAATGCTTAAGTTCTGAGAAGAACTTGCATCGTTAGGCGTAATTTAATCTTTTCTGAGAATTTTTCCAACGAGATAGTTGGCTAAATTAGTGAACCATGGAATTTTGTCTTCATCGTTTGACGATACATTCATAAGGGTTTCATCAGGGAAGTTATCATCGATATCTTCATCCCTTAATTCCTCCAGATTTAGATTTTCAAGTCGTGACAAATGGTCTACCGCGACATTTTCTGCTCCTATCTTATTTTTGATCTCTATGTCAAATTCTTGGAGTAGTAAAATCCATCGGATAAGATGCGGTTTAGCATCTTGCTTAGCAAACATATATTTCAACACAGAGTGATCGGTGAAAACAATGGTTTTTTAGAGAACAAGGTACGATCGAAATTTATCGAACGCGAAAACTACGGCAAGCAGCTCTTTCTCAGTGACTGTATAATTTTGTTGAGCATTGTATAGAGTTTTGCAGGCAATATTAATAGGAAGAAAATGTTTTCCTTCCCGTTGTCCAAGCACAGCTCCAACAGCAAAATCGTTTGCATCTCACATAAGTGTAAACGGTTGCGACCAATCTGGTGAAACCATGATCGGTACATTTGTTAACTTCTCTTTGATCGTTTTGAATGCCTCGATGCATTCCTTATTGAAGTCAAAGACTGGGTCTTTTTTAAGAAGTTTTGTCATTGGACAGGAGATTTTGGAAAAATCTTTGATGAAGCGGCGATAGAATCCTACATGTCCAAGAAAACTCCTAACGACTTTGACGTTAGTCGGTGGTGGAAGTTAGGCTATTACATCGATTTTTGCCTTGTCAACCTATAATCCTGCACTGGAAACTTTGTGACCTAGCACTATTCCTTCTGTCACCATGAAGTGACATTTTTCCCAGTTCAGAACAAGATGGGCTTGTTTGCATCGGACGAGCATTTGCTCAAGATTTGCAAGACATGAATCGAATGAATCTCCAAATATGGAAAAATCGTCCGTTAAAACTTCCATGGAGGTCTTAAGCATGTCTTGAAAGATAGCGATCATGCACCGTTAAAAGGTTGCTGGTGCATTACAAAGACCAAAAGGCATACGCTTGTAGGCGTAGGTTCCATAAGGATACGTGAATGTGGTCTTTTCCTGATCGGCAAGTTTGATTGGGATTTGAAAATATTCGAAAAATCCATGAGAAAACAAAAGAATTTCTTCCCTGCTAGCCTTTCCAGCATTTGATTCATGAAGGGTAGAGGAAAATGATCTTTTCGGGTGGCTTCGTTTAACTTTCGGTAGTCAATACAAACACGTCAATCGGTGACAGTTCTTATGGGAACAAGTTTGTTCTTTTCGTTCGTCACGATGGTCATTCCTCCTTTATTAGGTATACAATGTACAGGATTTACCCAAGGACTGTCTTTGATAGGGTAAATGATATTTGCATCAAGAAGTTTGATTATTTCTTTTTTAACAATTTCTTTCATGTTCGGGTTAAGTCGATGTTGTCTTTGAATGACATGTTTGGCATCGTCCTTGAAGTTGATTTTATGTTTGCAAAAAGATGGGATAATCCCCAGAATGTCAGATGTTTTCTAAGCAAACGCTTCCTTGTGCTTTTTGAGAACAGAAACAAGACGTTTCTTTTCATCGTCTTTGAGCAAAGCGGATATGACTACTGGAAGAAGAGAATCTTTTTCCAGAAAATCATATTTGGGATGTTTCGGCAGAGGTTTCATCTCAAGATCGATTGGTGGATCTTGAATAGAAGTCTTGATTCTTAAATTTCCCTCAAGGGTCAATTCTTCGAAATTATCCTCGACTTCTTCCTCTTGTTCAGGGATTTCTTCGACATTGACAACCATGAATTCTTCAAATTCTTTGTCGAGAGATGCTTCATTGATCTTTTTTGATGTATTTAAAAATAGCTCAGAGTCATCGAGCAATGCATCCAATTCTTCCTCTGATACTTCATTAATAACATCTATGCAGAAGTATGTGTCATCATTCGAGTGAGAATGTTGCATAGCTTTGTCGATTAGGAAGGTGATTCTATCATCCCCAACTCCTAGATTAAGCTCTTTGTTTTTAACTCGGATGATAGCGTCAACGGTGTGCAGAAATGGTCTCCCTAAAATTAGAGGGACTTTGTCGTCTTCCTCCATTTGTAAGATAACGAAATCCATAAGGAATACTAATTTTCCAACTTAGATGAGTATATTCTCAGAAACTCCCATTGTGTATTGGTAAGTATGATTGGCTAAGCGGATACTCATCCTAGTAGGCTTCAAGGTATTTTCAGAGAGCGACGCGTACAATGAATATGGCATCAGATTGATGCTTGCGCCAAGATCGGCCAAGGCTAAACATTCAACTGAGTTTGCTAGGGTGCACGGGATCAAAAAGCTTACAGGATCACCTAGTTTAGGCGGGAGCTTGTTTTGAACGATGGCAGAGCATTCTTTGTTCAAAAAGGCAACAGAAATTTGCTCCATCTTACTTTTGTTGCTCACGAGATCTTTTAAGAACTATGGCATGCCAATTAGGACGTCAACGAGGGGTACGTTGATCTTAACTTCTTTGATTAGATCAATGAACTTGACAAAACGTTCTTCTATCTTTTCTTTGCGTAGGCGTTGAGGGTAAGGAATCTTTGGTTTGCACGCCTTAAGCGGTGGTGGATTGGATTTAGCTTGTTTGGAAGAAGACGGATCTACTTCCTTTTCGGCTTCGTCAACCTCATCTTCATTGTCATCGTGGATGGTGGTGGTTTTCGCATTTAGGTTGACTGGTGGATCATATGTCTTACCACTCCGTGTGAATACGACATTCACATGCTTATTTTGAGTAGGTGATGGTCGGTAAGATTTGTCATTTGTTGAATTAGGTTTTGGGTTTGTTTGGGTAATACTCGGGAGAGAACCAGTGGGTCTTGTGGAACATTGGTCAGAGAGTTGACCAAATTTTGTTTCAAGGTCTTGAATCGCAGCTTGGTGATTCTTTTGTCCTTGCTCAACTTTGGTTTTGAGATTGAAGAACTGGTTTTTGACAAAGTCATTTGACGATTTTTGAGCAATTACGAATTATCTCATGGTTTTTTTGAATTTAGATTCCTCGAGTTTCTTTTCGGGTGTTGGTGGATTGGAAGGGTTAACTTCACGAGGTTGTGAATTTTGGTTATCGTCTCGTGGTTGACGGTCACACCAATTTCTAGAACTTCTACCATAGTAGTTTCCTCGATATCCTCCGTATGCATAGTTGGCTTCTTCTTATTTAGGTCGTCCCATGGGTTTGTCATCACACTTCGACGATGGGTGATGTCATCCACAACGGTTGCATCCATCTCGCATCTTATTCATTTCTCCTTTGATATCTTTGAACTGCGAGTCAATTTTTGTGGTTAATGCCTCCATTTTTTCCATGAGTTGGGAGTTGTCGCTACTCTCCACAAAAGCAACGGTTTTTCAAAGGGGTTTGGTTTTGATATATTTAGACCAATTGAGTTTTAATAGTACTCGGTCTTCGAGTAATTGGTGAGCCTCGTTGGGGGTCTTATAGAGAAAAATTCCTCCGGCATCAAGGATAGCCTGTGTGGCTTCGTCAAGTCCATGGTAGAAGATTTGAATAATGTTTCCTTGTCCTAAACCATGTCTGTGACAACTTCAAAGTAAATCTTTAATACGAAGCCAAGCATCAATAAGGGATTCGTTGGGATGTTGGGCGAAACCTCAAATTTCTCTCATGAGTCTGTCGAACATTGCGGGTGGAAATAATCGGATTACGAAAGCTTGTCTCATTTCTTCCCAAGTAGTTATAACACCGGGACTCAATTCATTGAACCACACTTTTGCATCTCCAGAAAGAGACGATGGGAAAAGTTTGAGCTTGATGGCGTCCACATTGGTGTTTCCATATCGAAACATTCCGCAAATCTTGACGAATTCGGCGATGTGCTTGTGCGGATCGGCCCGCGTACGACCGTCAAATTGTCGGTCTTTGATCATTGAGAGGTGATGACCTTTCACGGTAGAATTGTCTCCAAGATCAACAGCAACGATAGCAGCCCGGGGAGTGGGTGCTACTGCTCGGTTGTTCCCCCACATGGGTCGGTCATCGGCCATTGGAAATGGTAGATCAAGAAATGGGTTATAGACAATTAAGGCTTCAAAAAGGTTTTCAAAAGGTGGGTATTTAACATTAGGAACTCTGTCTTCTAAAGGTACGAATAGGTTTCTCTTCTTTTTCTTCTTTTTGGTTCGGTGGATGAAATGTTTGGGTTTTAAATAAGGACTAGTTGGTTCTTGTCCAGAAGAACGGGTGTGCATTCAGGGGCAAAACACAACTAGGAGTGGATCCGTGTAGGAATCGGTTCTGAGAAAAAGGTATGAAAGGCGGTACGAAAAAGTGAAACGGGGCTGCTCAGAAGGTTCCAGCCGGGCGGCTAAGGCTTCTAGCCGGAGCGCTTGGTGTGTGTTTGGGTCACTGAGAGATGAGCCGGGCGGCTGGCTGCTACTGATAGAAAAAAAATTGAAAACAAGGACGGGGCACCAAGGAATAATTGAGGTACGAAAATTAAAACTAAAACACGATCAAATCCCTATCAGTGGCGCCAAAAACTTGATGCGTGTGATACGAGTAAGTTTTAAATTTATAACTCGGTTACCGAATTTCTTAACAACACATACAAGCAAGTGTACTCGTCTGTTGGTTGCAAGAGATTGTATGGTAAGCCGGGATCGTTCGCGGGGATTAGAGTGTTTTGGTGATGTTTTTAAATTCGACAATTACAATCCTAACAAGCAAGCAATAATTTTGATGAAGATTCAAATGATTAAAAGACTACACTTAATTAGATTAGTTTGGGAAATCTGATTTGATATTATTATGATGAACATCTTAACATGTTGATTATAAGAATTAGATGGTGATCTAATCTATTGTTTTTAAAACCTTTAATCTTCGTCAATATCTTAAGCAATGTTCTAAAAGTCTCAAGGCGCACTAAGGCGCAAAGGGGGTCAATGAGTCTTGAGGCGAGGCGCATACCAAAGCGCGGGATTCATAAATATGAGTCGCACTTATGACATATGTCACACTTTTATGTGGATTGAATAAAGCAAAATAAATTTTGAGATACTTAATAGTTAATACAGCTAACAAAACTCACATTTAAGCCAAAAATATCAAGCAAGCAAGTGAAGCAACATATCAATATTCAAGCATAATGCCACATTATCATGATAATATTTCATAAAGAAGCTACTTGATGAAACAAATTAAGACACTTCAATCTAAGTCGTCAAATTCCCCATCGTCATCATCATCTTCAAATGTGTATCGCTCCTTATTGTGATCAGATTCATCCTCCTTGACATCTTCTTCTTTAGTTTTACTATTCTATAAAACCACAACGTTATCATCTTCATCCAAAGGTTTTGTTTAGAACTAGACCCTCCCATTTCCCTTCCCTTTGAGCTTGAACTAGCATAACCATCACTGGATCTAAGATTATAGTTTGACTCGTCTACGTGGCTTTGACCCTTCCTTGCTGGTACAACCTCATAATATTATAGTTTGACTCGCATGATTGGATCTAAGTTTTTGGTTTGTGACTTGCAACAAGCCTCTTCAAAAAGTAGACAATATACATATAATGTGAAGTGATTACATATGTGTCAAATCAAAAAGAGAAGTTGAATAAATGGAGGAATATGAAGAGAATTGGAGGCGCTTGTTTCACTGTATTGTATGTATTTAATTTTCTTTATTAGGGTTATTATTTAGTAGATTATATATAAAGGACCATGTGATTTTGTATTTGCGTCTCAATATTAAGATAAAAAGGCCCAAAACCCGTTACATGTGCTAGGCGCGACTAGTCCCAAGGCGCAAAATCCCAAGGCGCTGCGATTTTTATGGGATTTATGCATGTTGTGAGCCTCGATCCGAAAAAAAATCCCAAAGGCTGGAGCCTCGAGGGATTTAGGGAGTAGGCGCGCCTTAGGCGTGATTTTTAAAACATTAGTGACTGGATGGCATAGCACATATGGCTGCTATGCAACCGGATTCCTTTGCAGCCATAGTGGACTTAACAAACTTCTATGAGCTAAGCACATTGACAAATCTGAGCCTAATCATTTAATGCTCCTTTATTATTTATAAGGCATCAGTTCGGTTAAAGCTCATATGACCCGTATCTTGGTGGGGCAACCTCTTAGGGTTGCAGCCATGGCGGGCTTATCCTCTTTAATATGTGTTATGCCGGGCATATCGTCACATTTTTATTTCAAAACAGCACACGCTTTATGAGGCGGTATGGACAGTATGGACAGACCTCTCATCATGGACAAAGGATGTCGGGAACGAGTTGCATCTTACCCGATTATTTATTATACTCTGTTTTTATTTACACGTGTTCTCCTCCACTTTAACACGTATCCCTTCTGCCTCTTTCCCACCAAATCACCAGATCTCTCATCATGGACAAAGGATGTTTGCTTTCTTTATTTTCCTGGAGGTGGACTATTTTGGTTAACAAACAAATACCAGAAGTTGATTTGAGTATTTTTAAGGTTTCTTAATTTTTAGCATCAGTGCTTGGCTGTGATGAATATTTGGCAATGGGGATTAAAAACAAGATTCTCCGCATCTTGGCGGGGCAAGTTGCTATACTTGCAGCCATGGCGGACATATCTCTTTTTTTGACCCTTGCCTATCTGAGCATCTAAAAGCATTTTGTCAAGAGTGGAACTTGACATTAGAGAGTGTTAAACATGATCTTTATTTCACATTTAACAAACGGTTGTACGACGACGTTAAGGTACTTTTCTTTTTTTATTCATTACTATTAAACATTTATCTCATATCCATGTCGTGCTAATTGTTGATTATGTTACGTTAGCTAGAAACGTTAAGTATATGCATGTATTTTGTAGGAGGATTGTAATCATCAAATATTCGATGTAAACACAAGTGATAACAGTATATATAATGAGTTTGATGGATATTTCAATATGGATTCTCTTTTTTGTTCGCTATTGACATTGAGGATGGAAACATTGTGAATATACTAAGTCACATTCTGAGTTTGTGAATCGATGATTTACGTACGTTGTTGTATCCCACTGATTCCAACCTCTAAACCAGTGCCTGCTACTATGTACTTTTAAAAAGGTAGTATATGTGAAAATAACAAGTATGGTTTATGATCTTATAAATTTTAGGCTTTCATATATGTTTCTCGATCTCAAGAGTGCTTTATTTATGTGGGTTTGCAGGTGAGTACATCCCAGTGGACCCAAGTAAAATACCACCTGAAGTATTGGCTACAGAGGGTAAAAACTGTGTCTTGCAATATCCAACAAACAATTAAAGGTAATACAATGCATTAATATCTTTGTTATCATTCAAAGAATCAATAGATACTCACTTACTTGAAAAACAGGGACATCACGAACGAGGCCCGCACCAGCTACACCTGTAGTGAACAGACATTAAGGTATGAAGCTATATAAAAGAGCTGCTAGCCCTTAACCAAACATTATTTTTTTCCAAATAGTATGAATAGCTGTCATATGCAGTGTCGTCCCATAGTGTTTTCTGCTAGCCCTTACAATGGAGACAGATTTAGGGTGTTTTCTTTCACCAATATATGGGGTATTTTCTCAAAATAGTCTGAATAGTTGTCATATGCAGTGGCGTCCCATAGTGTTTGGATTTGCTTCTGCTTCTCATGAAAAAAAGTGTGATTATTCACTTTCGCGGCAGCAAATATTAGCCAAATCAAATGAGAATTGTGTGACCATTTCCAATGTTGTGGATTGTGTTTGAAGATCTAGATACACATAAGGTAAATTATATTAAAAAATGGAGTGCACGCTAGCAAATTTATATAAAATTAGGATTGTCCTATAGCTATATATTTCACTAATTTGTCATGTAACATGTCCTTAATAGAATGATTGTTTCTTGGCCTGTGCAGATAGTAAAGTTTCTTATCTGGTAAAAGGGAGGGTCACGACTTTCTTTTGCGGCATAAACGTGTAAGTATTAGATTATTTTTATGTGGTTTATAATTAATCAGTCTTATTTGAATTGTTGAAAAGCTAAACTTGACTGTAAATGTTGTTTTTAGGCTGATAAGGTTGCTTTACATTAAAATATCTATGATTATCATGCAATAATTACAACTAGGAGACTAGGATGATAAATAATCCTCTGCTACATATTCAATACGTGTTCGCTTTTCTTGCTGATAACCATGGACTGTCCTTGCAACAATAGAAGGAATTAGGAAGCTGATTAAGTTAACAGGATTTGGTTAGTAATTGTTTTCATGTTTTCCTAAAAGTTTTACTTTTGATTTTCTAAAAAGAAGTGATCATGCATAAGACTTGACTTGGCCACAACTTCAGATAGTTGCCTAAGAGAAACAACAAAGAACTTCACATGCGTATGAAAATCTAGAATGCTGACAGAAAAATTAAAACGTAATGAGTTAATTTAGAAAAATTACCGCAGAGGCAATGGCTTGAGTAATAGTATATTTTGTCTCTCTTTAAAATTGGCTCCATAATGATTTACACTGAACCTGAGTTATGAGTGTCTTCGTTGCTGAACCTGTTATGTAGAGAAATTCACTTATGTATCATTATTAACAAATCAAAGTGAACATAATTGTTAAGATCGTTTAAGCCCATCTAGGATATGTTTTATAGATAATATAAATATGCAGCAGAATAATAAAGAACAGTATATTATTAAACAAGGTTTTATCATTAAACGTTTCCACCAAGCCTCAATATTATTTGATCAGAATAATACAGTTACCTATCTCTAACAATATCAGGGATCAAGGAAAACCTTGATTACCTTGAGGCTACATCACCACTATAGACGTCTACATTTTTCTTTGTGTACACACACACACTTTTCTGGATGATAAAACTATGTGTCTATGATATATTTATATAGAGAGATCATGACTTACAGAGGAAGTTAACATAAAGATATAAACAAGTTTTATCTTTTAAACATTAAGAATTATCTTCTGTTATCTTTATCTTCTTAAGGGGATCTTCATCTTTTGATATCTTTGACTAAATCTTCCATAATTCTTCACCAGCTTGTAGAATTCCAATCTGCTAGATTTAGTCCTTATGTTTCATTCTTTTATTTATTTTGTCTCATCAAATCTAGAATCCCAACAATTTTTTCCTATTTGATGATGAAAAAACAAATAAATAGTCGTGTACGAACTTCCCCTTGAACAGAGAAGTTGAGATGTAAACATCTCCTTGAACGAAACAAACTTCCCCTTAAGTAGATTTACTTTGTACCATGCCACACCAAGGATCTATAAGTTGCCAAATATACCTGTTAACGCCTTCTTCCCCTTTTTGTCACAATCAAATAGGGGACTCTAAGTAGATGCAACTTTAATCTTGACCACCACAAACCACTACCACACTTCTAATCCAGCCTTCTAACGACTCAAATTACCCTTCATGACGCGCCTTAAGATAAATGAACTTGAGCAGTAGAAACTTAAACTAGCAGTAGTAATAATAACTAGCAGTAGTAAAAACCTTCACCTCGATGTAGCATATAAATGGTTAAACATTTTAACAATAAGCTTCCCCTGAAACCCATATGTTAACCATTTCGTGAATCTTTAATTCTGTAAGCTCTATGTATATATATGTATGTATATATATGTATGTATGTATGTATATGTATGTATATATATATATATATATATATATATATATATATATATATATATATATATATATATATATATATATGTTTGGTATGTATATAATATATATTTGTATGGTTGTATATATATATATATTATATATTTGTAGGTGAGTATATATATTTATATGTAGTATGCTATATGTATTTATCTGTGGTTCATGTATGTCTTTATATGTATGTATGTATATATATGTATGTATATGTTGTTTTATTGGATTGTATATATTTGTTTGTATAATTATATAATTTATATATATATATATTATACGTCTATATATATATATATATATTTATATGTATTGTATATATATGTATGTATATATATTGTATGCTTATATATATGTATGTATATGTATGCTATATGTATGTATATTTTATCGTATGTTTATATATGTATGTATTATATATGTAATGTATGTAATTATATATATGTATTTATGTATTTATATATATATATATATATAGATTATAAATAATAGTAGTTTGATTATATATATATAATGATATATATACTATTATTATATATAATATATATATATATCTGTATGTATATATTTGTATTATATATGTATGTATATTTATATATATGTATGTATATATATATGTATGTATATGTATGTATATATATATATATATAATATATATATACTATATGTTATATATATTAATATATATATATATACTGTTTTATATATTGATATTATATTTATGTATATAGAATTTTTATACGTGTATATAATATTTTAAAGTATATATTTTACGTATTTATATATAATTAGTTATATATTTTTATATATGTATATATATATATATATACGTATATCTATTTTATACGTTTTATATATTTATATACGATAATATAATATAATAATATTATATATTTATATATATAAAGTTTATATATATTATACCGTTCACTATTTATACGTATTATAGTATTAGATTTGTATATTATAATATATATTTATTATATACGTATATAGTAATTTATATAATACTTATAATACGTATAATGACGTATATATATACTGAATATATACCGTATTTTTACGTATATTTTACGTATATTTATACGGTACTATATACGTATATTTATTTACGTATATATATTAAAAATATAATTATATACTAATATTTATTTACTACTATATATATATACGTTTATTTATATACGGTATATACGTATTCTATATATATTCGTCATATACGTATATATTTTTTACGTGTACTTTCGTTATATTATATCGTATATATACGTATATATATATATACGTATATATACGTATATATACGTATATATACGTATATATACGTATATATATACGTATATATACGTATATATACGTATATATACGTATATATACGTATATATACGTATATATACGTATATATACGTATATATACGTATATATACGTATATATACGTATATATACGTATACGTATATATATATACGTATATATATATACGTATATATATATACGTATATACAGTAAATTGTTATATACGTAATATAAGTATATATTAATATACGTATATATATATATATTTATAATATATAATATATATATATATATATATTCGTATTCTCCTCTCCTTTACGTATATAACGTATATATGATACGTAATATATACGTATATATAGTATATATGCGGTATATTATACGTTTATATACGTACTATATAGTATTATATGTATTATATATAACGTATATAAATAATATATATATATAATACATATAATATTATAGCGTTGTATATTATATGTCATATATATAATATTACTATATATATCATATATATATATAATTTATTATATATACGTATACTATATATTTGTTAAACTTACTGTGGCTATATATATATATACGATATATATATATATATATACATATATTAATTATTATAACTATTTCTATATATGTATATATTGTTTATATATATACAGTATATATATGTTTTACTACATACATATATTATCTTATATATACCATTATACAGTATTATATTTATATAATATTATATATAAAATATACATAATATATTATATATTATAAGTATAATATATATATATTATCCTTACATATACATTAAAACCCCATATATAATACTTACATATATATATATATACATACATTGTATATACATATAATATACAACATATATATATTATTTTATAATATATTATATATATATATTTATATATATATATATATTATATTGTTTATATATATATATATATATATATATATATATATATATATATATATATATATACTACATTTACATATATATACATAACAAAAATGATATATCTACATAAAATATATAATTACATATATCATACATATACATACATATCATATACTACTTAGTATATACATAATGTATATATATCAATATCAAATAGTATGTATAATATTTCTATGAAATATATTTATTATATATATATATATAAATATATATATATATAATACATAGACATATATATATATATATTTATATATAATATACAAATTATATTATACTATATTACATAATACATACTATCTACCATATATATATATATACAATCTGTTACATTTGATATATTATACTTACCTACGCTTTATTAATACTATATATTACATATCATACATACATACAGTATTATATATATTTACATACATACATATATATATATATATATATATATATATATATATATTATATATATATATATATATATATATACATACATTTTATATTTATATATATTATACCATTATTATAATATACATACTATATTATATATAAGATTACATATATTATACATTCTTATTAATAATATATTATATTACTTTATATATATATATATTTATTATTATATATACATTTTATGTATTTATTTTTTACATATTATAATCATATATATACTATAATATATACATACTTATACATATATACATACATTTATTGTATTATATATACATAAATATTTATATATATAATAATATATATATTTTATATATTTTATATATTATATATTATCATATATTATATATATATTATATATATTTATTATACTTATTTATTACATAGATATAACATTATATATATATATAGAATATACGGACAGTTCGGTTGGAAAGTGAAGGTCACCACGTTGCCACTTGGTTCTTCTCGGATCTACAAAGATTAAGAGGCGTTGTTCTACACAGTGGTATTCTCTCAGGAATACGCGTTCTGTATCCTGTCAAAAAGACATTCTGGTTTGACGTATTTAAGGTAATTCCAAGTTGCGCTTTAATTATTTTCTACCCACTTCACTTAGCTTCATTCCAATGATACTCTTCTCTTTTTTTTGGTAAAGAACATTGACAAAGTACAGAAAGTAAGTTGTCCAGTTCTAGTTATACATCTAAGTTACTTTTACTACTTTTACTTGATTGTTGACTATACATAGTTGGCGCCTTTATCTTTACTCTAGATGACAGAACCACATTATTGACTCATTTATATTACAAAGTTGTATTTAAATTTAAATGGGTCAAAACGCAACACAAAGGAAATGCAGTAACAGTAATATCATGAATAAGCAAGATTCGTCACCATAAATTTTAACAGACGCAAGTTAAGTACGCACCTTTTACTATTGGTGGAAAACCTGTAGATGACCTCTTCATTAAGGGTGGCACGATTCAACTCTCTGACTCGGTCTTGTTTTACTGTGACATTTCCGACATAGTCATTGGCTTTTATTAATTACACGTTCATTACAAGTGTCAGGAAACAACCAAGTGATTGTCCATCGCTCGCTTCAAACCTAAGAGAACGAAAAAATAAAATTTTTAGTTAACAATAAATGAATTGGAAAAGTAAAATGCACACACCCTGTTACTTCAGAGAGTTTAGAAGTGAAAAGCAACCTCTTTCTACGCATTACGTTATATAATCTTAACAGTCGTAAAGATAGTATATTTATGGAGTATTATGATTGCTTATTAAAACAGCTGATGTGGGACAGCTTATTTAAACTGTTTATTTGCATATTGCGATATGGTGTGACATTATCGAAGTTTTTTTTGAATTGTTTATCCGGCTAAATTTATGTATCCGATGAGAGTGAAATAAGGTGTTTCAAAATCCGCCCTGTCCCCCCCGAGTTGTGTAATTATCTCAGGTAGTTTCAAACAAATCACCTTAAAAATTTTTCGTTTATATTAGGCTTATTCGTGTCTTATAGCCCTAAAAACAAATTTACAGTTATAGCCTACCATTATCTTCCTAGTCGCCATTTGTTGTTGATTATTAACTATCTATAATCAGGATTTTATTCATTGTATAAGCAACCTGTTATCAGCCTTTAAAAACAACATTTCCAGTCTACGTTTAGCTTTTCTATGCAATTCATAATAAGAGACTGGATTAATTAATAAACTACATGAAAGGAATCTAATATTACATGTCATGCCCGGCGCAAAAGAAAGTTATCGAAACCTCCTTTTACCAGTTATTAATGAAAACTTTTACTATCTGCACTAGGCCAGAAACATTATTTCATTAATATTAAGGACTAGGTTACATGACAAATAGTGAATTTTAATAGCTATAGGACATTCCTAATTTTTATATTAATTTGCTATTCGCGTGGCACTTTCCTTTTTAATATAAATTTACCTTATGTGTATTCTAGATCCTCATAACACAATCCAAAACATTGTAAAAGATACCACAATTCTCATTTGATTTTGGCTTACATATTTGCTTGATGCTTGCCGCGAAAGTAAAAATAATCGCACTTTTTTTAATGAAGAGCTGAAGCAAATCCACGAATTACTATGGTGTATCGCTGTTCATCTGCGATCATGAGATAATCTAACTTGCTGAGGCTATGTTGAAGAAATTACCCCTATATTATTTGTTGAAAGAAAACACCCTAATCTGTCTCCATGTAAGGGCGGCTAGAGAAAAACGTAGTAGGACGACACTGTCGTATGACTAATTACTATTTATACATATTTGGAAAAATAATCGTGTTTGGTTAAGGGTAGTCAGCATCTTTTATATTAGATCATTAGACCTTAATGTCTGTTCACTACAGGTGTAGCTGGTGCGGGGCTCGTTCGTGATGTCTTTTGTTTTTCAATGTAAGTCGAGTATCTATTGATTCTGTTGATAGATAATCCAAAGATATTAATTATTGTATTACCTTCAATTGTTTGTTGGATATTGCAAGGCACAAGTTTTACCCTTTGTGGCCAATACTACTTCCCTCGACGGTGGTATTTTACTTGAGGTCCATGGGATGTACTCCATCCTGCCAAACCCATATAAATAAAGCACTTTGTAGGATCAAGAGTAAACATATATGAAAGCCTAAAATTTATAGATCATAAACCATATCTTCGTACTATTTTCACAATATACTACCTTTTTAAAAGTATCATAAGGTAGCAGAGGCACTGGTTTTAGAGGTTGGGATCAGTGAGGATTTCAACAAACGTTCGTAAATCTATCGATTCACAAATTCGTAGATGCGTACTTTAGTTTTTTTCATCATTGTTTCCATCCTCATTGATCAATAGCGAACAAAATCAGATACACTACTTAATTGAAATTTCACATCAAACGTCTTTTATATATACTATTCTATCACTTGTGTTACAATCAAGAATAATTTGTCGATTATCATATCCATCTTACAAAATACATAATATACTAACGTTTCTAGTAATCTATAATATAATCAAATAATTAGCTTCCGACATGCAATATGAGAAAATTATTTACGTTTAATAGTATATTGATGTAAAAAGGAAATGTACCTTAACTGTCGTCTGTACAACCGTTTGTTAAATGTGAAATAAAGATCATGTTTTAACACTCTTTTAAGTCATGTTTAGTAGCTTTGACCAAAATGCTGGTTTAGATGTAGAGGCTACTCAGATAGACCAAGGAGTTCGAAAAAACAGAGATATGTCTGCCTATGCTGCAAGTTAGCTAAAATTGCCCCGCAAAGATGCTCGGAAGAATATTTGTTTTTAATCCCTCGCATTTGCCGAAGTATTCTATCATTCAAGCTAAGCACGATGCTACAAACTATAGATAACGCCCTAAAAAAATACTCAAATATTCAACTTCTGGTGTCTTGAGTTGGTTAACAAAATAGTCCACCTCTAGGAACATAAAAGAAAGCTGACTACTAAACTCTATTATGAATGAGTATCATCCCAAAATCGTGGAGTGCACCCTTGGCCTATCATGCATAACTAAAGTACCATGGTGTACTCAAAAAGAGGACACAAAAACCCCTCAGTCAGATGTTGACCGTCAATACACAGACCTTTGGATAGATATAACAATTAATTCTGAACACACTCCCATAATCATTTTAGAATTCTTAAGCAATTGGTAAAAGGGTTCAGGTGTGCATGTTAACAATCGGACTCTAAGGTATGACTTCCTGATTCATAACACGTCAGGCATTTATATCTAAACTCTAAGTCAGTCTGTCTTCAATCAAGACTCAAGAGCTCGTGTATGTGTTGTTAAGATGAAACAAATCGACCCATGTGAACCATTTTGACCTGCTTGGTTTTCGAAGAAAATAATAAAACATATTATTTAGCCCAATGCAACCTATGGAAATGTAAGACCGGAAAGATAGAGTGCTTTCCACGTTATTGGGATATTACCTGAAAGTTGTTGCAATAGCATGGCGCGGGTTATTTAGGTGGCACTTTTTTTGAAACAATCATAGGCCCAATATAGAATTCATAAATAAATATAGATTACTAATCGCGATAGCAGATACTTGTTGTAGTTTTCAATCTATAAAACGTACGGTTTATCTTAGATTGAATTCTTAGAAGTAAAGTTTTTTTTATTGAGGTGCTTAGAAATCATTGGTCAGTAAATAATAGAGTACGCCGTTATTCACCACTCCCCCTGTTTTAGAAAAATAGTTGATTAGCGGGTGATATAATGATTTTTTCTGACATTTACAGAGTAATGGTATAAATGTAGAGAAACCTCAGAACGTAGAGGTACAACAACTTGACCCTAACAGAAAGGTGAAGCACCAAGCCATCCTACTCTTCGGTTATGGTTCGGCTTATTTTCGGATCAGGTTCAGACGAAGATACGACCGCATAACTCCAGAATCTCGACCTAGCGGATGCATTCTACATTCTTAGATGACTGAGTAGCCGGCGCGCATATACATCGTGAGGTAAAGCTACGCTCACACTCAGAAAAAAGTTTAAAGCAATCACCCATCGCGTCGCTTGGACTGCCTCATTAGTTGTCGTGAAATGTGATGAGTTTCACTATAGTTTCATATCGTAATCTCTTAAGAATAGGGGATTCATTCATTTTTGGCTCACGTTTATGAATAACATCACAAAAAGTAAAGCACCATCATCGCCCAATCAAACAAACAATAGGCGCATATAAAACGTAAGCCAAGAACACAACTAATCAGTAGTCGAGGTCCACAGTCGATGTTGAACCATGAAGACGACCCTGGTTGGTTGTAGTGTGTAAAAGTGCGCAGCCCGCAAGATATGGCTACTGTTTCTCATAGTCCAAAAAGCACGATGTGGGCTCAAAAATATGCACTCGCAATGGCTGCAACCTCAACAGGTTACCCCGCCAATATACGGGCATTTCATAAAAATATATCTTTGCCAAAAAATACCCATCGCCTCTTATCATATGCTTATAGATACTATGTAGAGAAGTACGGGTTCTTAGGCATTGCATATTATAGCTGATATATTATTCATGCCGCATATACCATCATCAATACATGTTGGAAAAAAAATAGCAGCAACTATGAACCACCTCACTTTTGAATACATTTTTAATAATGTCAAAAATGCATTTACTTACACAATAACACTCAGAACCAAATACCAAACACCCCAAAAGTTACCCAAACCAATCATGAGATATATAGTGAAATAAGAATAAATATAAGAGCTAATAACTATACCTTGCAACGACTCGACGTTCTCTTGAGAAAGAAATCATTAGCCTGCTAAATAAGCTTGTTGACCCAACCCTATCCGGCCTGATACATGTAATGAGATAGTGTTAAAACACTCACAACACATACTCGATCCAGCAACTCACATAAAACCTAATCCACCAAACTCTCTCTAGTTTTCCATAATCCACAAAACCCCATAATAACCCAAATGGGTAAATAGTACTCACTTTCAGAAACAAAACACATCAACATATCAAATAAACCCTAACTTATAGACCATCATATGCCTCATCAGTTTAGGTTCAAATTAAATCCAATGAAGCCATATTATTGCATGTATAAAAGCTGAACTTTAAAGAAGATTGAATTCTTATAAAGATTTAATTAAGAGTGATTGATATTGAGATTAAAATGAAAAGGGTGTAGCCTATGAGTGTTCATGGGATTGATAATCAACCACCAACGCCAACCAACCAAGCACCAACGACACCACCCATCTAACGACACCACCCATCTAACGTCACCACTATCTAACGTCACCACCCATCTAACGTCACCAAGGTCACCAACCAACCACCAACACCACACACCATGAACGACGACAATGAAAAGGCTGGTGGCATCGAAGAGTGCGTATGATTTTGTTTTTTGAGAGAGAGTCAGATGAGTTTCTGAGATCCGTTTCTAGAAAGGGTTAGGTGGATTATGTGTCGTGTGAATTGCTGGATCAAGTATGTGTTGTGTGAGTGTTTTAACACGTATCCCATTACGTGTATGTCAGGTTGGGTCAACAATTAATGCGGCGAGAGAAGTATTATTAATTCATACGGGTCGGGTCACCGAGTAAAAAAAGTTAATGCAACCCGAGTTCCTTATTTTTGTAAGGTTTTATAATAGTTTGATTCAACTTTACTCAAAAATTTCTTTTTTTTTATCTAACAATAGTGCTATTTTTTGACACGTGTTAAAATCGAGCTTTCTTAATTGCATAAATGGTTTTTCTTTAATATCTATTTATATATGTAGAAAATTAAGTTTCATGTCATAAATATAAATATTAATGATTATTTACATATAAGAAACTATTATATAATATAGTATACTAAAAAAATATAAATAATAAATATTAATGGTTAAAGTATATTTTTCTACAAATAAACAAAACTTATACTCCATATATAATAAAAACATAAATACTAAGGTAAAAGCAAGTAATAATAATTATAATATATTTATCTATAAATAAATAAATACAATAATAAAAGTTTGAGTTTTTATGTAATTAACTTGATTATTTAAGATTTATATTTTTATTATAAGCTACAGTATGATTTAATATGCTAAAAATTAAAATTTCATTCGGCAAATATAAAAACTATTAAACTATGTAAACTTTTTATGTTGTGTACTCAATTTGGAAGAGTTGTAGTTTAATATAAAAGAATGTATATTTAAGATACAAATGTTTTCATGATAATTCAATATTTGAATTATTTTTTATTAAAAAGTGTTTAATTTAATGCGACAATGTGAAATTTTTTAGATGTGGTGGGTACGTTGGCTAGTGATGAGTGGCGCCACCATACAACCTGTCAGAAGCATTTTTTTGACCACAACTGCGTTTAGGCATAGGGTCATGTAGCCCTCTGCGCCGTGGTGACCTCATAAGCACCATCGGTTTGCTATTGTTTTTTTATTATTTATCGTTGGATTAAGCTCTTAGCCTGTGCTATTTTATAAAATACTTCGACTTTTTATTATTTTTATCCCTTCTTAAAATTCTTAATGATAAATTCTCTTTTTTATTCTCTACCTATATTTTGACATCTGCAATTTAATTTCTATTCAATAATACTTCATTTTGTTTCAATATGGATCCAATCAAATCCCAACAACACCAACCTTACGATCAAATAATCTCCGACACCACAAACACTTATGCTGTTTTATGATGTTTTATTTTTCAAGACGCGGATCCTCGGGAGCGATATATGGGGTTAGTGCGGCAAGATATGAACTAATTGTAGCTATGTGTGATTAGAAGCCGGAGGCGTTCGGGATAGGCTCCAAAGAGGACTAAGGATCATACATAACCACGTTAGATATGAGATTGAGGCGAAACAACGGATCTAATCGACAATATTTTGGGACTTGATGGAAGACTCCTCCCAATTATCTCGGGATGATAATATTTTGAGCAGAAGGTTATCGTCATGAGTTCTTAACTTTATTAATAAAATAGTCAAACGGTCTATATTTTAAGTTATGTTGCTAACTTCTTCCGAGTACTGTATTATTTTTTTGAAAGACAACATATACGATTTTGACAGTGCGTTTTAAGTATTGGATCCTATTTTGAAGTGCACATCCGAGAAACTATATTCGCAGACTGGGCGTACGGCACATGCAACTGATGCATTTAACGTGACTACTTTGCAAATTGCTGAAATGTTGTTACGAACGCAGATTTTTAGAGAATTTACTAAATGGCCATACATATTTTTTTAAGTGAAGTATTAGAAAACCCACTGTACAGCGGATATTGGAAAAAAAAATATGCTCGCACGAATGAAAAACATGCTCCCAGGAATACTTGGGGGTTATTGGATTGTATGCAATGGGAGAGTTCGTGAAGAAACTTGCCCGAATGTACTCTTTACAGGGTACAGAATGTTCAAAAGTCACGTGGATCCATAAATACCAACCTCTTATGGTTAGAAGCGGTTTGCGGATCTCAAAAATTGGTGTAATGAATTTCGGCATTTGCATATTTTGGGGCTTTCGGTGGGAAATAATGATCTTTATGTGTTATATGGCTACTCCCGTTATATGATGTTGAACTTGCCGATAGAGCTTTAATATCGCTCTGACATGTCCGATTTGTAAGGTATACGGACATACATACAAGAAATGTTACTTATTAGCGTACGCGTATTTATCCAACACGGGCTTTACGTTGTCAAAACGTTTCTCTATTACAGGGATGAAAAGAACCTTAGAAGTTTAAGAAAGAGTTTCTAAGAAAAGTTCATAAAAACGATAATATTGACCGGGCTTTCGGACAGAGTCTGAGCTAAAGGCTTCGGTGGTGAATTATACGGAACATACCTGGACATTGTGCTTACACATCAACGCGTGTAGAAAAGAATACACGTATGTTGTATAATAATGATGTCACAGAATGATATTGGAAGAATGAGGAATTCAGATTTGTGAATTTTAGGAGTTCTGTCGTTAAGCAAGCCGCTGTACATTCAACGACTTGAATGAACGATTGCGATTTACAACTTGGTAGGAAGACCAAAGAATTGACCAAAGAAATTCGAGATCGAAAAGTGCACAACGAGCTTCGACAAGACCTTGTGAAGCATTTATGGAACCATAATCACTAAATTGTAATTTTTATTTCTTGTTTACGTACTATGTTTTTTATTTTTATGTAACTTTTTTTTTAATTAATGTAATGGTTTTTTTAATTAATTTAACGTGTTTTAATTTTAATGAAGTTTATTTAAGTTATATTGTGTATTTTTTTATTTTAAGTAAATGAAAATAAAATTGTCCAACGACACCACATTTTCTGGTGCCAAGGAGTACGACACAAAATGTGGTGCCAAAGGAATTCTAGTGCCATAGGGGGTTTTGCTGACGTGGCAGCACTTTTTGGCTATGGCACTAACCCAACGGCACGAGGGTACCCAGCTCTCTTAAAGAGTTAAAACTCTTTTATGAGTATGTTTGGTACCAAAGATTATGGGGATACTGTGATTATTTTAAAAAAAATACGCTATTTAAAATATAAGCTTCGTTTGGCAAATGAACTTATAAGAGATTATAAAAAATAATCTTTCATAATCTCTTAAAATCAAATGCTACTTCATGTAGCTTGTAATAATAATCTCTTTTCATAATCTCCATCTCCAGTTTCAGCAACAGTTACTTTTACCAAACATACCTTATTTTTTTTAAAAGGCAACCTTGAAAAGAACCAAAAGAAAAAAAAAACAAAACATGGCATCCTTCCCTTTAACAAGCTAATTAAAGAGGAAAGGGCCCAAAGGAAAAAACACAAACCAAACAAAACCAAGCTGAAAACTAAAGCTACCTGACACAATGATACATATAAAAGCAAAGCACACACATTGGAGCCCCATATAAGGACACTGAAGGGCCATGCCCACGAGAGAAACTACTTCCCAACAGGACAAAACCACCAAATCCACTAACAGCCATGGGAATAAAACAAGAAGTATGTTACTGATAGGAGCCGAGCTTGCACATAGAACAAATGCACTTGCAGACAAAACAAATACCATTTGCAGACATGTGACTCAAAAACAACTTGAAGCAAGAAACATCACAGACCTATTTGCAATAGAATACTAGAGCAGAACTAACCATTAATTGAACTGAATTCGACTATTCATAGGATTCCTCAACCAAAGTTGCCAATCTATCTCTTTATATTCTTTGATCTTCTAACAATCCACTCGTAACATTTTAATTGGATATCTTGAACAATCTTATTAGTACTTGATACCTTGTTACCGAACACACGAGCATTTCTTTCTTTCCAAATGTAGTACCCAGTAGACCAAATAACCATTTGCCAAACACATGAAAAATATTTAGGAACATTGACGTTTCCATTTGATGAAAAAAATTCATCAATAGTGAAAGCGTTAATATTCCCAAGTTTCCACCAACTAAAAATCTTTTCCCAAACACTCATAGCTAAATCACAAGTGATCAAGCTATGGGCACACGTCTCCACAAAATTATTGCAACTTGGGCAAAGAATCGAGTCCAACTCAACGCCTCTTCTATCTAGTTCCACACGAACCATAATTCTTCCTCTTAAAGCCCTCCAAATGAAAACGTTAACTTTCTTAGGTACCAACTTGTTCCAAAGTGTTTCACGACCTCTACTATCCAAACAATAAATCTTTTCCTCGATCATTCTTGATATCTCTTTGACCGTGAACTCACCATCTTCATCAAGCGACCATCTCCACCGATCCCTACAATTATTAGAAATGACAACATGTTGCAACACAGCTAAAAGATCTTCGAGCTCCTTACTTACTCTACCCTTTATATTTCTAACCCAATCCCATTGCCAAACCCATCTATTATCTACCCATTCTCCTCTTTCCCTCACACTAACCTCCTTTCGCCTATCTAAATGATATAATCTAAGAAATCTATCACATAACCTCCGATTATCCACCCACTTATCAACCCAAAATCTAATATCCCTCCCATCCCCTAAAACTCCAACACAAGATGAAGTAAACTCTACCCCCCACCCATCAATCTCCCCCCCCCCCCCCGACCTTCACAATATCGGCACACACCCCTCCCCCATAACCCCTCACCCAAAGCCCTCACATCCCCTAAACCCCCATCAGCACCATGAATACTTTTGATTACCCTAACCCATAGACTCCCTCCTTCCTTTCTAACCCTCCAACACCATTTACCTAGCAAAGTTAAAAATTTTGCCCGTAACGACCCAACATTAAGCCCCCCATTCCCGAAAGAAGATATAACCTCCCCTTATTTCACCCACGAGAGTTTATTACACTCCCCCGACCCGCCTCAAAAGAATTTTTTTCTAATAAACTTAAGATTTTTAATAACACTCAAACGCACGCGGAACATCGAGAAATAATACAAAGGCAAGCTACCAAGCACAGATTTAACCAATGTTAAACGACCCCCGAACGACATCGTTTTAGCTTTCCAATCGGCTAACCTCTTTTTGAATTTCTCCACCACGAGAATCTAGGCATTTATCCGTATCATATTTTCCCCAATCGGTAACCCCACATACGTAAAAGGGAACTCCCCAATTCCACCTCGCCATATCCACAATTTCGCTTTCGCTAACCCCTATCCCATATAACTTACTTTTATTATAGTTGATCCTTAATCCGGAAACTTCTTCAAAGCATCTGATAATGCACAAAAGAGAGTTGGCGTTCTCTTTACTCCACTCTCCGAAAAAGATGGTATCATCCGCATATTGAAGGTGCGACAGAGTAACATTACTTGCACCAACAGCAACTCCTCTATAAATGCCTTTTTCCACTGCTTCACTTACTAACGCGTTTAGCCCTTCCTCCGCCAAATTAAATAAAAAAGGCGATAAATGATCTCCTTGTCTAACACCCCTCTCAATCCCAAACTCTTTTGATGGTGAACCATTAACAAGAATGGACATAGAAGAAGTACTAAGACAGGATTCAACCCACTTACACCACCTATTCCCGAAACCCATTTTCTTCATGATATCTAATAAAAATCTCCAATTGATACTATCATAGGCTTTCTCGAAATCTACTTTGAAAATTAAGCTCTTTATTTTCTTTTTCCTCAAATACTCCATAGCCTCATTTGCAATTAACACCCCGTCAAGAATAAACCTTCCAATTATAAACGTATTTTGAGCTTCCCCTACCACGACCCCCACAACCCGTTTAATCCTCTCCGCTAACATTTTTGCAATAATCTTATAATAGAATCCAATAAGGCTTATAGGCCGAAAGTCGCCAAGACCTATCGGATCCGCCACTTTAGGAATAATGGTGATAAAGAAAGCATTACACCCCCTCGAGATTTTTATTTTATCCCAAAACCATCCAGTCACCCTTAGTAACTCCGTTATGATAATCTCTCAAACTTTTCAAATGAATTTGAAATTAAAACCATCAGGCCGTGGGGCCATATCATCGCCACATCACGTACCGCCTTTCACACCTCCTTCTCGTCGAAAGCTCTCTCAAGCGCTCTAGCATAAACATACCCTATAACTTCAATAAAGAAATTACAAAATATATTTAATCAGAATTCTGGGTAACACGTCGAGCCACCAAATCTATTAACAACAACGTATAAACAATTAATCAGTGATGCATATCATAGCCCGTTTGGTTTGTGGATGGGTTTGGAAAGGGATTCGGATTAAGTGTTGGTATGAAAGAAATGTAGTAAAGATAAAAAATTATATTATATTAATAACATAATATTTTAAAAGTGACTGAAAATAATTAAATTAAAAAATGTTATTTTATAAAATAAAAAAGAAAGAGACACACAACTAAAAGCTGGTCTCACCAATTTTTTTGAATTCAAACTACTATTAGAGGAATGGAATTCGATTCATAATTCTTAATCCAATAATAAAAGCATAAACCAAACATTTATTATTTGGGTGGAATCTTGAATCTCATTCTACGCCGGTAAACCAAACGCACCCAAACTTGTCAAGTACTCATAAAGATAAGAATCAACAAAATTATCAAAATAGTTAATTGCGGAATTTGTAATTTGATACCTTGTTGGTCAGAACATTGCAAAACACAAGTCCAATTATGGTCTGTTAATTAACCTTAATATTCTGTTCAAAAAAAAAATTTAACCTTAATATAATGGCGGTAAAGTGTAGGTGTCATTTAAGGTTTTATGTTTAGTTGTTTAGATTTGGCAAAGTAACATGGCATGTGTTATCGATAATTTGACAGCTAGAACGACAGCCATTACCATGTACACGCGGCTTCAATACTCGCCAGCCCCTTTTTGTTTTTGTTTTTATTTTCTTTTTTTAACGGCAATTTTTTCACAATCTATCTTACATATCTCACAATATATTTCACACATACCTCCAGCTAGACTTGAACCCACAACTTCTAGGTTGGTGGGAAACTCACATACTCAAAGATACCTTTGGTGACCAACTAAGCCAACCCTTTATGTTTATTCTTACGCATTGTTTGATCCTGTATAAGGTTTAGTTTCTAGTGAACTTATATTGATTTGTTTAATCACATAACATGTTAAGTTTTTGTTGTTAGTTAAGTACCTTTGTTAATTTTTAGGTATGTTTGGTACGGAGCGGTGGTGGAGCTTTTTTGAGCGGTAAGCGGTGAGAAAAAACATTTTCATTTTTAGTGCTTGTTTGGCAAAAGGAGCGGTGAGCGTTTTGATTTTTATTGGTCGTTTGACAAATGAGCGGTGAGCGGTGCTATTTTTAGAAAAGCTAATTTTACAATGCTTGTTTAAGAACAACAACAACAACAACGCTACCCAATCCTGCCTGGGCAGGGTATGTGATAGGTGAAATGTAGACAGATCATACCCCTAACATTGAAAAAACACGCGGGTAAGGAGACTGCTTCCGGGTAGACCTCTGGCTAAGAGAAGGGAAGAGAAGAGAGAAGAAAAGCGATAGAATGTCAATTTCTTTTATTACATATATATAAATTTTCCTCGAAAGCATGATAAAGAAAAGGAACAAGGCATGAGAAGAAAATAAAGCAAGATACAAAGGGCAAACAAAAGGAAACACATGACGAGAAAGACGAAGCATAAAAGCAAACAACACATAGTACAAAAAAACACAACTTGCCAAAAACAAAACGAGCAGGCAAACATACAACAAGGCAAGAGAGCACAAAGAACACAAAGAGCCAAAAAGCAAAGACATAATCACAAAAAGATAAAAAAAACCTAAGGGACCAACCAAGAACGATTAAGCAAACGTAAGGGGCAAGGCATAAAAGCGAACCACACAGGGCACTAATAGACCAAACATGCGAAAAACATGAATGCAGAGGAAGCAAAAACAAAAAAAAGCAAGCATATCACCACAAGGCAAGAGATAACAGGGCAAACACAAGACATACCAAAGCAAGCAAAGAAAACAGGGTAAAGAAAGATAAAAGGACCTAAGGAGCAACAAAGAGCTAAGGTTAGAAAGAGAAAGAAGATTTTAGTGAGAGAAAGAAAACTGAAAAATCTGTGCAAAGAGGTCTGCCAACTACTAAAGAATAGTGTAGTATTTATAGGCAAGGAGGAGTAACGTCTCCTGTAGGCGGTCCCGACGATCCCAGATATATCTGGAGCCGTCCTGCTTATCAGGGGGCCGCCCCTAGTTAGAGGCTCCTATTTTTGTCTTTTAGTGGGGAAGGTTAAATCTGGTGTAGAGCTTCATTTTGGGGGGGGGGGGAGGACCAGATTTGAATTTTTATAATTAAATAAAATATTTCTTTAATAAATAAAAATATTTTGTATATTTTTATTTTTGTAAAAATACTTTTTGTATATGTAATGTTGTATAATAAAGAAAATATTTTACTTTTGTAGCGACTTTAATCCTATGGTTAATGGATTTTGTTTTTATATCTAACTTAGTGTTATTTACGCTACAAAGATAGCAAGAGACAGCAGTTTAGCATTTTTAAAACTTAACTAACAATTATAAGCAACTAATTTAAGCAATAGATACCTACTACTTCAGCTAGGAATCTGTGAAAATTTAAAGCTAAATTTGTTGCTTAATTGTTTTTGGGCTTTTGTGAATTTTTGTGTCTTTGACAGCTTAATTTAAGCTAAGTAATACTAGATAATGTAAATTAAAACACTTGAATTGCTGCTAATAAGCTCCTTGAAGACCTAAGACTTTAATCCTACTTGAATTATTAAGAACCTAATCCTACTTCTTTACTTAACTAAAGGGGGAATACTCTAAATAGGTGGTCGTTACTACTGTGACACAGTACTAAACCTTCTTTGTTAGTTCTGGTGCCTTTTTTGCACAAGTGCAAACAAGAGTGCAGGTTTCACTTAAGGGCGAAATCCTTGCACTAAGAATCACACTCAACTTGAGTGTGTTAGAACACAAAATCAAAACGCAGACTAACTCCTCAAGCCTTATAGGGTAGGATCAAAATTAGCAAGCTAAGATCAAAGCAAAAAAAAGTATTACCTGGTGCAGGAATACCTAAATATAGCATACCTTTTGTAAATTTTGAACTC
Organism: Tanacetum coccineum; assembly: GCA_026074375.1. Classification (NCBI taxonomy): domain Eukaryota; kingdom Viridiplantae; phylum Streptophyta; class Magnoliopsida; order Asterales; family Asteraceae; genus Tanacetum; species Tanacetum coccineum. The sequence goes on from BQNB010039539.1 coordinate 34,197, forward strand.
TAACTTATTAAAAAACTAACATGAAAACTAATCTTTAATGAAAAACTTTCAGCTGACTCAAGCTATAATTTGCACAAGTAATGTTGACTGTTAGAGGTCTCAAACACTTTATTGCGCCAATACTAACTCCGCCTTCCATCTAGACAAATTTTTAGAAAGCTTTTTAAATTGCATAACTAATTAACAGGCTATGAAACCAGAATAAACTATGAGCTTTTAATCAAATAACTTAAGCAAATTACACTAGACTGAATTTAAGCTAGTAATGCAAGATCTAAGAATCTAGTCTAAATATTTGTTGGAATCTTTTTTGAGTAAATGACATTATTTTATGAAAAACAAAAGTTTTAGATACAAATCAATAAAGCCAAGAAACAGAATGAATATCTAAGGCATTTAAGCTAAACTAATATCACAAGTAAATACTAATAAGCAAAAAGGCAATATGCAATAAGACAATTAATAAGCTTTTAAACTTAAACTAAGTATTTTAAAACTAAAATTAAGAATAAGGAAACGACCGAAGCTTACTGAACCTTTAGCATCATAAACAAAGGTCCATATTTTAGAGCAGTACACGCTCCCTAGCATATTAAATAAGCTTTTAGGGTATAAGTCCTTGGGAAGCATTCAAGGTTAAGATCCCACTTTCGCCAAGCTTAATTCCAGATCTCGAGAGCATTCTATAATATATGTAATTTAGACTGGTTTAGGTTTAGGAAGGCTTAATTCTGAATGATTAAGCCTCGATTTCGCTTTATGACTGGAAAGAAAGAGCTTATTTGAAGCGAATTTAGCTGTAAGTGAAGAGATGCTTTATGAAAAAGAAGAAAGAATTGGGAGAGATTAAGAAAAACTGAATTTAATTAAAAGAAATCTTGCTTTAATACTTTTAAGAGGAAAATTAACAAGATTTAAAACATCATTACGCTCAGAATTTAAACTTTAAGCTAACAACTAAATTAAAAGCTGGGGAGGGATTATCTTGTAGAAAAAAACTACTAGATATCTTGTGTGTGAGTAGGTGAGGCCTTAGTTATAGGTCGTGAGAACGAAGAAGATTCTTAGACTTTGCCTTGCTTCTCCGCAACTTTTAGATCTCATCCAATTATTTCTTCAATCATTTGAGCTTCTATTGTGGCCGTTTGATCAAATTGTGGACACCTGAGGATTGCCAGCTTGGCATTCTTTGATGTGACGTTTGTGCTAGTTTTGTGAGGTGTTTTTCGCACAAAACCCACATTCACATTGTGCTTTCTCCAATTACTTGAGTGCTTTGGCTGAGAGAGGGCTAATGAATCTCTTGATTTGACTTTAATGACCCTGCCATTGTATTCTTGTCAGCTCTTAATTGACTTCCGCTTGGCCCATCAATTTTATTGTGCCTATTGGTTTTAGGTTTTAACTGCTTGGTGAAACGGGGGAGACGGGTGAATAGTAAAAGGGTTTTCGCGCCCTTTTTCGACAGTTAAAAACTGTTATAGTTTGAAAAGTTTGCACCTTTGGCCCTTGTGTTCTTTTTCTTCTTTTTTCGTTTATAAAAAAAGGTTTGGGAATTTGCAAGTTTGGTCCTTGTGGTTGTTATAAAAAGAAATGGGCTAAGGTTTTGGGCTTTAGGATCCGGGTAAGGCCCATTTGGGTTTTTCAGGCCCAATAAGCTTTCCTGGGCCCAATAAGGGAGGAGGGGACATTTTTGGATTTTTGTGAAAGTTGAGGGACCAAGGTGAAACATTTTGAGGATTTGTCCTTTTGTTGTTGACTTTGTTTGACCACTGTGACTGGACTTGACTGCGGGTTTGACTTTTCTGGCTTCGGTTTTGAATCCTTGGCTTCTTTTTGTACTCTTCTGATTCTCGTGTCCGTGCTTGCTTGTTTTTGACTGTTTTCTTGTGATTTTAGATATATCCGTACCTGCACACACAAAACACAAATACAAGCATAATTTTGCCATTTTTGGTCTGTTTTGGGTTTAATTGGGTTATTTTAGGTACAAACGGATATGTGTATTGTTATCCCACTAGTTTAATCCATTACACAACTATAATCTATACCAAGATGCTAGAAAATAAGAAATCTTAGAGAGAGAAAGTAGAGAGAGAGAAACAAAGATGGAATATTAGATTAGAGAAAAATGGGAAGTTACAAGTTATGGGAAAATGCAACCAACACCCTTCACCAAGTGTGGTGAAGGGATATTTATACCCTAGCCTTCTAGCTAGGCACTTGGGCTTTCTAAACGGGCCGGGCTTGGTTTACTTGGGCTTTGAGCCCGAAACACGGACAATATTAGATTACAATCCAAGCCCGTTGAACCCGACTAGCCTATTACAATACAAGACCTAGTTTGACTTTCTAAGACCGATAACATTCTTGTTTGACTTAATATAATTAAGGCTAACAATCTCCCCCAATGTTGAGGTCTCTTTCTTCAAACTCCTCTGTACCACCGATGACATTGAAGATATGACGTTTGACGTTTATGCTTTGCCTTGTTATGGTCTTGTCTTGTTTGTAATGGCTTTGATCATTCATGCTTTGTGATCTTGATTTTGAGCCTTTATCTTTTGACTTTGAATTCTTGAGATCGTTATCTTGCATCATCTCCTTGACTTGAATCATCTTGATTTAACTTCCTTGATCAACTTGTGCTCTTGACCAACATGCTCATACTTGTTACATTCTTGTTTGACATATATGATTATAAGTCTAACAATCTCCCCAATTGATGATTCTTTATTTGACTTTGAGGCTCTTTGATGGTAGGGAAGATTAGAATCAACTATCTTGACGTTGAATGATTGACTTTGAAAGCTTGAGTATGAGCATGTGGTTTATGAATCCGACTTCGCTGGAATGAGGCTGCAACACCGTCGTCTTATCCTGAAATAAAACAGTTAGCAATAAAAGATGAATTTGGCTTTGTCATTCATCTTGAGTTCGGTTGCATTAACCTCCGGTTTCCCGTTTTATAGTATAAATACTATACCTGTGATCAGGTAGATTCAAAGAATCTCCTTGACAGGGTTTCCAGCTCAAAGCGTAGGATCTTCTAACACAGATGTATTAGATTCACCATGCTTGCTAGTTCTCATTACCGGAATGTCTCAAAGCAGACAACACGGTAAGAGTGAATCAGATAGTTACTATCTTTCTGATTAAGTCGTCAATTCATTTACTGGACCAAAATTGATATCCAGTTATCACAAGCTTGATTCATATAGAATCTTGCAAGTCACCTACCAAGAGCTTGTTTGATGTTGGCTCAAGCAGGATTTCCATCTTCACTGTGAATACTTAAGTATCACTCAGATGTTCTGGCAAGATCTCAAGGATAATGCGTAGGACTCTTTGTTACAACTTGTGAACTTTATGGTGTTCAACAAGTGTATTTTGACATTGTGTCCTAATGAGATTTATAATTTGATCTCTTCTTGGCTCTAGACTCGATTTGTGCACTTTTGGTTTTGGTAATCGGAGGCTGGAGCAAACTGCCACCTATTCAATATTAACAATCTCAGAGTGAGATGTCAATAGATAACGTGTGTATCTCCGTGACAAATGAGACAAGTTTCTTTTGAGAGAAACCCGAATGGCTGGGAAGGGTTGTGCATTGCATCACTGGGTCCATGACGACTTTCTTCAATATCAACAATCATCTTTGTGATTTTGATAGATTATGTATTGACCCGGTTTCTGCCTAAGGTGTAAGGAGGGCTTCTTTCTTTTCACCCTTTATCCATACATTTCTTTTTAATTCTTCAACCCCTTCAATGCTTACCAAGACGTCATTACTAACACCTTGTTGTGATTGTTCCAGTGTTAGCTCAATCTTAGTCGGCATTTTTCCCTTTTACTCATTCTTCTCCATTCATACCTAAGGACTGCTATTTCTAACTATGGAGTGTCCTTGGGTAGATCCCTCTGGTTCTGGTTGGATCGTAGGACTTATACCTAACCTAACCACCTTATGACTTCAGAATCATCGTGAAATTAATAGGTTGTTGGGTATAGAGATCGAACCATAAAACCATTTTCTGACATTGTTATTTTCAAATACTCCCCCTACACATGTGCTCCGAGATTCGAAATTGTTTAGCACATGAAGGAAAGAGTTGCACTTAGAGTCTTAAAGATCACATTCGTCTATAACATATTTTAATCACATTTTCTCCCCTTATTTTAAATAATAAAACACTTAGTATTTGAAATACCAATTGATTAAATTTTGACATGAAAAATTCCATGGGGAGAAAAATTATACTACGATATATGGTATGTGCTTAATTACACATAACTTTTTCCATTAAAAACGAGCCTAAATGACCAAAAACAGACAAAAACTGCCAAATATATGTTTGTTTTGCATTTGTATTGTACAGGAAATGGATATCACACAAAAGGACGAAAAACAAAGCCAAAAATGACAAAACTGAGCACAGAATGGAAAAATGTGAAAAGACAAAGCCAAATCGAAGCCAAAAAGTCAACCAAGTCAAGAAGTCAATAGAAAAGTCAAACAGTCAAAGTCAAAGTCAACCCTGACAAAGTCAAGTCAACTCCGAGAAGCTGAATCAGAAAAGAATATAACTTGAGGGACTAAAATTGCCAAATCCCAAAGTTGTATTACAAGAATAAAATGACAAGGGCTGAAATTGCAATTTAAGTGAAATACAACTTTAGGGGGCATTCCTGCCAACCCCTTAAAACTTGTATTATTCAAGGACTGTTTTTGCAATACTTATATATGAGTTGAGGGGGCAATTTTGCCAAACCCCCAAACTCATATCATTCACAAGACCAATAATCGCAAGACCAATAAAGTTTGCGGGAACCACTTATACCACAAGCCCAAACTTTTAAACCCAGTGAACCTTGGAACAGTTTTCCCGCCAAAAACAAACACCCAAACACACTCACGGGTTCTTTTCCATTGCTTTACCCTGCAACCCCTAATTACCCTTGGTTAAACCTCCCCCCTCCACTTCACTAAACTCCCTCAACCATATAAGATTGCCAAGTTGGCAATCTTACCTCATTTAAGGCAATTTGATGGCTTAGATTGCTAGTAAAGAAGTACAAACTGATATGAACGGCTCGGATTAGCTTTGTTATTCATCTCACACAACAAAAACATCTTTGAAGTGTCTCACAAAAGAAGCACAAGCTGAGAGAACCAAAGGGAAGAAGTTCGGCTATAAATAAAAGCCTTTTGTAAGCCTTGAAGGCATCCTATAAAAATCTTAGCTTATGTATGTTTAATTTAGTTATTTACAGCTTATTTTAGTCATTTTCTTTAAATTTCAGGTCTTTAACACTTTTAAGAATTATGAAGTTTTTGAAAAGTTTATAAGTTAAAAAGCCAAGTTTTGAATTCAAGCTCTTAAGTTGTTAATTTATGTTGAAATGTATTAAGAAGCTCTTCATTTAGCTTAATTATAAGTTGTTTTCATTAAGTAAAAGAAAAAGTTAAGTATTTAATCAAAAATCAACAAAATCCACTCCTAAATTCACCACAGCTTATAATTTGGATGATAAGCCAGAAAATGGAATGGACCTTATGGACACCAACACACAGCATATCTTTGATAAACTGGGAGCTTGTAAGACAAAGCTTTTTAATAGCTTGTTAGCCTTATTTAGAGCAAAGGGCCGTTGTAAGTCCTTTTTTTTCCTTCATCTAAGCTTATTTTGTCTTGCATTAGCCTTTAATTCAGCTTATTTGTGCTTTATTTTCTTTTTCAATATGCGTATATATGCTATTTATCATGTATGAGTATTTACTTTGAGTATTGGCCTTAATCACCCTAAAATCAGCTCAAAAAGCCAATTCAGAAATCTAAGGGGTGTTTGGGATAACACCCAAAATGGGTCAAAATGGGTGTGTGATGGGTTATGGTCATCAAGTTAGTTTCATTTAGCTTAATTAGGGTCTAATTAGTAGTTTTAAGTAGATTTTATGCTTTAAAACTCAAAAGCCAAGCTTAATTTAGCTAAGTTGTGAATCTGTGGTAATCTTCTTTTTCAAGTAGCTTATTTTTTGTCATTAGCTTAAAATAGTCTTAAACCTGCATTTTTCTTGTTCAATTTGAGTGTTGTAATCATATAAGAGTGCCTGCATTTGTTGTCATTTGGGTTGCAATACCTTGTCCAAATTTTGTCAAGAATTCCCTTTAAGTTAAAATTGCCAATTTTCAATCTCAAACATCAGACCTTAAAATATGTTTTTGGCTTTTCAAACTTTGAGCACAAGCTCATTAGGAGTTTGTCTCTGTCTGTTTTAGCTTAACTTTCAAAATTGAGCTTATTTGGTGTCTTATTTCAAGGGCTGCAAAGAGCCCTTTGGGTCTGCCAAAAAGGGCTCCCCTGGTGCAAAAGCCAAAGTTCAAGCCCATTAATCTTAGCTTATTTGTGTTAAATAGTTTAATTTTTTTACTTTTCTCGATAGCCAATCAGCTCATTTATAAGTCCCTAGAAGCCCAAGTCCTAATCCACCCTCTAAGTAGCTTAATTTTAAGCTAAAAGTAAGGCTTTTGACTGTTTACTACAGCCTTGAGATCAAAAGCCCATTTGGCTTATTTGAGCTTATGGCTTAGTAATTTTGCTTATTTCTAAGGCATAGAGTAGTGGATATGTTTTGATTGCTTTAATAGAAGTGGACAGCTTTATTTGAGCTTAATTGTAGCTTATTTGTCACATCTGCCCAATAAGATTATCCCCTGGTGCTTAGAAAAAATTAATGAAGCTATATTTGGGGGGATTGGTCGTGGTGAAGGGGGGGGGGGTGTTGGGGCTGGCTATTTAGGTGTTTTTAATTGGTGTTTTTTGTTTTTATTTGCTTATTGGTTATGCCTATGTAGCTGTGATTGCTTATTTCCCCACCTTTTTTGCTTATTAACCTTAAAAAGCCAATAAGAAAAGCAATTTGTGCCCTTTTGTGAAGTTTAGCATACTGCTTGTCATAGCTTTCTTTATAAGCTTTTTCATTGCTTATTTGACTTTCAAATTGTTTTCAAACTCTTGTTTTATATAGATTTTAAGCAGCTCTTTTTAGTTGTTATAAGATTATAGATTCCCCAAGATTCCAGATAAAAAAAAAGAAAAAAAAGAATCTTATAAAATAAAAATAATAAGATGGCTTATTTATAAGTCCCCAAAGTTGACCCTTTTGTCTGTTTTAACCCTTTTTTATGTCCAGTATAGCTTATAAGCTTTTATAAGCTTAGTTTTCTTTTCTTTAGGATTATTTTGAACCAACATACATATTAAAGAATAGTTAAGCCTTGGCATTAGCTTATTTTTCCTTTTTATAGCTTATAGTTTAGTTACGCCAAAAAAAAAAGTCCAACAAGCATTTTCCGCTTTTTAAGCTTATTAAGTCAGATTTAAGTGCTTTTTATCCTATCTTATTAAGAGTTTTCAAAAAAAAGTTGTAGTTATAAAAAGTGCTTATCTTTACGTGCTTAATAAGTTTGTTAAGAAAAAATTTCAAAAAAAATTAATAAAAAGGGGAAGCTTGGAAGTAAGGGGTGAGCCGAGGCTCGAACCCCCCACCTCAACAAGCCTCAACCCCTTATACACACCACACACAACCACTGCGCCCTTGGGTCTTTTTCGTTAAAGACTCAAGTGGTTATTTATTTAACCACTTTTTAGCCCAAACAGCCCATAAGCTGTTTTAGCTTATTCAGGGCTTATCCCGATAAGCTGTGTGGTGACTTTTATTTTTCATAGGACCATTGTAACTTAAGCTATTTTCTGTAATTTTTTTAGATTTTTTTATAAACGTATAGTATTTTTAATAATTTATTTTGTTTAAAAACTTAAAAATTCATAAAAAATAAAATATTAATCAGAAAAATATAAACTTTTTTTTTAAAATTTTCTTTTTTCATATAGTTTCTAGGAAAATTGTTAAATTTTTCATAGGGTCATTTTCTCAAAAATTCATTTTCTAAAGAACGGGATTGAAACCCCGTTCTTCTTTTGACTCGTTTTTGGTCTTAACGAACTCCGTTTTTAGTCTAGTTTTTTTTAAACTTCGTTTTTAGTCAAGTAGAATCTATTTTGAGTTTAAAAATTGTTCTCGGATTAAAATTGTGTAATTTAGGTTTTTAGCCCTCGCGTTTTTACATTTACGTCTACGTTTTAGATTAAAATCATTCTAGCTTTCGTTTTTAGGTTTTATTTAATCATTTTTGCATATTTAACTCGTAGAAATAGAAAACCAATCATAATCTTAGTAATAATCAAACATCTATTAATACATTCGACATTCGATTATTCAATAGGCACGCCTCTTTGGGACTTAAAACGACCCGGAACAAACTCCGGTTACTAATATTTTAATTTTGTGAATTCTTAACCACTCCTTGGCTAAAGGTAATTGGTTGAGTGTTTGCTTATTTATTATATATATACTTATCAAATGAATCAATATAGGCATGAATTCATTTTTCCGGATAGCTCCCCTTCAAAACAGTATATATGTGGGATTACCAGTATTTAATATAAAACTTGACATATAATAAAAAGTGATTGACACCACAAAAATATGAAGAACGGAGTGAGATGCTTTAGTGAACAATGTATATTATAAATTGACATTAATTCCCTACATTTTATTTCACAAAAGTGTTTGATACATTAAAATTGACATTTAATGAGATGAGTATCCGACACATTAAAAGGCTTTGTTTAAAAAAAGCTCCCCCTCAGGAATTGAATTCACATAAATGACATTCTGCGTACTAAAATTCTTTGAAATTATTCGATGAAAGGGAGTGGTTGAACACACAATTTAACAATACCACTTTTTATGGAAAAAAAATACAACAAATTATATTGTATACAATTTTGACATTGAAAGTTCTTTTTTGAAAAATTGTGTTCAAACGATTTTAAAAACATGATTGAAGACATCTCTTCTATTTAGAGTAAGCGCAACTGAAGCGTACACTTCCTGTTAATTCGAGACCGCGTTTATGTACTGAAATGAACATAAGACATTGAGAAAAATTTAGAAATGACATGTTTTTAAAGCATTTGAAACTCCTGCTCGAACTTCATTTACACGCCCGTGTCGATGTTAATCAACATACTATGTACGTAAATGATATCGATCCAAGGGGGAAGAACATGTCGGGAGGATTCTTTTTGGTATTTTTGAAAATTTTCTGATTTTATATATTGTTTTTCTAGGTTTTATATTTTTCTATTTTCTTTTTCAAAATTTTTTATAAATCAAAAAAAAGAGAGGAATAGAACTGTACAAAATTGATGTTTGATGGATCAGCAATTCCAATTGCCAGAACCACTACAGTCATCTGGATGTCAAAAAACAATTCTCATAACCGAGATCGTCTGACCAGATTACTTAAAACATATCGTTCGATAAAACTTTTAGTAAACAAGTCAGCTAAATTGGTATTTAGTTCCGACAAGAATAAATTCCAAACAAACCCTTTTCAACATGTTCCTTTATGAATGATATCTGCATCGATGGTGCTTGGTAAAGGAATGCTGGGACTGGATTGCACGAGATGGCTATGGCTGACATGAGTCCCACAATACATGAGTATTTATCAAAGTGGAAGCCATAATCTGTGAGCTGAGTTCTCAACCATAGAACTTGTGCGCAGCACGCAGATAAAGATACATACTCGGCTTCTGCTGAAGACATTGAAGTGCAGTCCTGCTTTTTGGATGACCAGCTGACTAACTTATCACCACCTAGAAATTGTATGCCACCAGATGTGCTCTTACGTGAATCAAGACAGCCCGCGTGATCCGAATCTGAAAAAGCAGTTAGTTCGAAACCGGTGTCCTTCGGATACCCAGAGACCCATTTAATGGAGTCTTTAAGGTACCGAAAAGATCCGTTTTAAAACCGTAGTGAGAAATTTCTCAGTCGTTTCGCTTGATTACGATCAACAATAAAATGTTGCATGTACAATAATTGTCTACACTTTCTGTTAGGTACATGAGTGCTTCTCCGATCCATACTACATTATTCGTTTGGTTCGACCCGGAAGTACCACTCAAGTCAGCATCAAGGTGTTTTGTAGCCATTGTTGTACCAATGCTATCACATGAAGGTCATACCATGCTTTTTTTAAGGATCTCTTGAGCATACTTAGCTTGGTTTTATAAAAGATACCCAACGAGGAGATTGATGCATCTGAATTCCTAAAAAGACTTTCAGCCCCCCCATCAAGACAAATCAAACTTGATGTGCAAAAGTTTTTTTCCCAAATCGCATTTTGAAGTTTTTGGGTTCGTAGAAGACCAAAAATTTATGTCTTCAACATAAAATTTGCACAAGCCAATATGTCTTCCCCGTGTTCTTTATGAACAGAGTTGATCAAATAAAACCTTTTGAGAATCCTTCGATACCATGAAGTTGGAGAGTTTCATCAAACCCGCTCTTGGTGCTTGTTTGAGACCATATAATGCATTCTTGAACGAGAAACATTTTTCAGGATGATATGGGGTCAACAATTCCATCTGTTGGTTTAACCGTACACTTCTTCCTTCAGAGGACCATAAAGAAAATGTTTGTTTTAACGTCCTGATTGGTACTCTGTAAATGAATTGTGTCAAGCATACGCCAATGAACAAATCCGTACAGCTCCAACTGAGCAACGTGTTGCAAATGACTTCTTCGAAATCAATTCCTTCCTTTTGAGGCATATCCCTTAGCCACAAGACGAATTTGGTTGCGAATGATAGTATTTCCTCATCACGTTTGTTTTTCCCAGAGGCCAATTTTAAGTTAAGACCATTTTTGCAAAGTGTCCTGTCGACTTAATTTCCCATACATCAATTCGAAATCAAACTGATGAACGTTCTTCCTGCATTGATTCAAACCAAGCAGAATCAAGCCATGGCTTCTTTGATGTTCTTTGGGTTCGGTTCCCGAACTCACGGTGAGTGCGAACAAACACATCTCGCCATCTGTTTCTAGCTGAGTCTTGTTCGTAACTGATTGGAGAAGATTTCTTTCCAATGAACTTGTTCTAATTGGATGATCTTTTTGTCCAAACGATGTGCGAAAGGATGGGTGTTGATAGAAAGTATCATAATTTGCCGAATCAACATGACAAGACGATGTCGCCCCTTTTTCTTGTACCCGGTGTAACTGAAGATGTTTGATAAATTCATCGTCGTCAATGTGCAATTCTGTATTGGATTCCGCTTGAATAATGTTCGTCAGAGGTGCAGTGACAGTTGGTACTTTTGAGTTGGAGTTTGATGCGTTGGAATTTGAATGTTCAATGGAGGTGGATCTGCAACATCAGGTTGTTGAGACGTGTGAGTTTGTGTTATGTTGTTGACGTTTATGCGGGATTATCAGCAGCATGTACAGCGGAAGACTTTGACAACAACAGGAGAAGTTCCATTTGAGTAATTCACTGAACATACAACATAAAAAAGCAAGTTCCTGCTCATTTGACGTTGTTGTTGTCTCAACAACTTGAGGAACATTTCTTGAACTTTGGGGACCGGGACTTAAACTGTCTTGTTCAAGTGCCGTTGTCAGACATTGTAGAACGCGATCAGAACTGACATGATCTGACGTCATCAGAGGCAATTCGTCAAAGTTAACATGGATGGTTTCAACTATCACTCTTGTTTTCTTGTTATATACATTATAAGCTCTTGACTGAGTAGAATATCCTACAAAATACATGCATCACCTTTTTCTTTCATTTTGTCAAGATTCTCACCATCTCTGACGATATAACATAACGAGCCAAAAATGTAAAAGAATTTTACAGACGGTTTTCGGCCATTGATGATGTGATAAGGAGATTTCTCATGTCGAGGAATTACTAGTGAACGGTTTTGAGTAAAACATGTTGTTGCAATTGCTTTAGCCCAAAAGAGCAATGGAACTTTAGCGGCGCTTAGCATTGTTCGAGCGGCCTCAACAAGAGTACGGTTCCGTCTTTCGACAACGCCGTTTTGTTCAGGTGTTCGAGCAGTTAACGTTTGGTGTCCAATTCCTTCTTGAGCAAAGTATGCATGATGAGTTTTATTCAAAAATTCCGTGCCTTTATCAGTTCGAACTGTTTTAAGTTGAGCATGAAGTCTTCTTTGAACAAGTTTGAGGAAATCGATGAGAACTTCTGGTGTTTTGTCTTTGGATCTGATCGTTTCTGATTAACCCTTTTAAATATATATATAAATAAATATATAATACTTATAAATATATAATCTAAGGATAGTCAAAAATCTCAATGTAGAAAATCCGGAAGTATGATTCCCGGGTCGTTATCCCCAACGAGGAATGCAATTGAAATTGAAAGTCGAGAGTCGTTTTGATAATCGAGGCTTGAATGGAACAAGATTTTCATTGGTTTTCTAAAACTATGGGAAAATTAATGCAAACACTTAAAAACAATTAAGGGAAAACTATTTTAAACTTAAAAACGCAAAACGGGGATCCTAAAAACGCGTCTAAAAACTAGCTAAGGCAAATATTAACCCTAAAAATGCAAATTTGGTTTCTAAACCTCTAAAATGACAAAATAATTTTTTTTTAAAAAGATTTATATTTTTTTTGACTTTTTTATAATTTTTTATGAATTAAAAACCTATTTAATTAATTAAAAATCCTAGAAAATAGCAAAATAATCCCTAAAAATTCCAAAAAATGATTTTCTACTTAAAAGAAGTCTAAAATGTGATAAAAACTCAGAAAAATATTTTTCACTACTTTTTATAATTAAAAACTATTTGATCATTTCCAAACTTCAGTTCTAGAAATTTCTACACAAAATTAGTTAGAAGTTTGAGATTTCCGGTCATGTGCTTTGAGCACCCAGATTCTACGATGAATAGAACTATCTCGACAAGCTTATGCATTGGCTCATCATTAAAGATTGGTCCATAATTGTCAACTTGATCTGGAGTAACCTCTTGAAGTGTGTGATGTGCATATAATGTGCCTCCAATTCCCTGATCTATAGACTTCATCATCAGTACATCCTTCCAATTAGCTTGTTTGCATTCAAACTGTACTCAGCTTCCTCTTGTTTACACAATAACATCTTTTCCTTGTGATAAGCTGCATCCTTTACTCGTTTTGGTTTCTGACATTCCCTTGATACATGCCCATATTCTTTACAGTTGTAACACTGAATCCTAGACTTCTGCATAACCGGAGTACCTACATTTTCCCTAGCCCCAGCAACATTAAATGCCCTCTGATTATCATACCCAGTTCCTCTGTTGATTCTTGGAGAATTATCTTGATTAGCTCGACTGGTGTTTGATGAAGTTCGAAGGTTGTTGTTGGTAGGTTTGTAGATTTTCTTGAACGAGAGAGAAATTAAAGCCATGAGTTTGTCAATCTCCTTTTCCTTTGACATTTCCTCATCTTCAGTAACCGTAGCAGGTTCTGGATCATAAGTAGGAGCAGAAGAGGTAACAATTGCTTTTCCTCTGTTTCTGGTAGACTGTTGCGATCTGGTGGAGGAATATTGAGTGTTTTGAGTAGGATGGTTTTGATGATGGTAAACTGGTTGTTGTTAAGCAACAAGTGCAAGTGGATTAGCAGTACATGCTAGTCTTTCAGCTCTTATCTCGTTAACTTTGTTCTGGTGTTGCTTTAGGATGTCATAAAGTTTGTGGTAGGAGACAGTCTTCAATTCTTGACTCTGCTTAACAAGTGTCACAAACCTTTGTCATTCTGGTTGTAATTATAGTAAGAACTGGACATTCACTTGATGATTGGTAACATCATAATTATTTCTAACAAGCTCATTGTAACAACCCGAGTTTTACGACGCGTATGA